>OY757311.1:11080732-11352821 GCA_963583905.1 Stenurella melanura
GCATCGGTCGGCGTTGAGACGTAAAAATACAAGAATATGAATCCAGATATCAAAATTTATCAAATACACAAGTTTTATAAAATCGACGCTAGGCGTCGGTCAGCATCAAGACGTAAAAATGCAAGATTGATTTAAGTATCAAAATTGGTCAAATATACAAGTTTTACAAAATCGAGGCTAGGCGTCGATCGGCGGCGAGACGAGAAAATGAAGAATATGAATCTAGGTATCAAAATTTATCAAATTCAGTAGTTTTACAAAAACGACGCTAGGGCGTCGGTCGGCGTCGAGACGTAAAAATGCAAGAATATGAATCTAGATATCAAAATGTATCAAATACAGTTTTACAGAAACGACGCTAGGCGTCGATCGATGTCGACACGTAAAAATGCAAGAATAAAAATTTAGATATCAATGTTTAACAAATACACAAGCTATATAAAAAACGACGCTAGGGGTCGGTCAGCGTCGGGACGTAAAAATGCAAGAATATGAATCTAGGTATTAAAATTAATTAAATACACAAGTTTTACAAAAACGACCCTAGGCGTCTGTCGGCGTTGAGACGTATTAAAAAGAAATCTGAGGCCTTAGTTTCTCGTATATACACTAAATCCTAAGTTTATGTACTCTTACAGCTTGCTCTGCTTATTTATGTCAACTTACCTTTACCTACCCCCCCCCCCCCCCACTCCTTGAACGGAATCATGTTAAAATATAATCTAGTTTCAGATGTCGTTATAATACATACGTGTACCAAATGGAGTGGTGGAGGGATGGTAAATATTATTAAAAAAAATATGAGGCCTTCGCTTCTAGTATAACCCTTCGACGTAATAATCTCAAAATATAATCTATTTCCTGATGTTATTATAATATATACGTATACCAAATTTCAAGTGAATATCTCAATTTTATTTTATCAACCTCTTTAATAATGGAGTGGGGTGGTGGTGGGGAGATGGAAAATATAAAAAATATTGAGGCCTTGGCTTCTAGTGCATACATCAAATTTAAGTTTCTGTACTCTTACCAGCTTGCTTTACTTATGTTCCCCTATTTACCTCTATTTAACCCCCAATCCTTCAACGCAATCATCTTAAAATATAGTCTAGTTCCAGATGTCGTTATAATAAATAAATTCAGTTTAGGCCTTGTTCTCATTTTTAACTCAATCTTCACGACCGTAACGGGTTATGTAGATATTAGTTTAATCTGCATAAGCGTAGGGGACTATATGGGTATACTAGTGTTAGAATAAGAATTGTCAAATAGACAAATTCATTTTAGGATTTTAATTTGCTATCATACAGAATTCAGGTTATCGAAATAATGTAAATACTTCATTAATGTTTTTTACCTATAGTTTTTCTTTTTAGTTCTCATGGATAGTTTTTTCTGCTGTTTGCAAAATCCTATAAAGAATACGTTTCATTATCATTATATCTATTGAATTAACTGTACCTCGGTTAATTAAAAATAATATTCTTGCCTACAAAAAGCAGTATTTATAGTTTGTATAAAAATTTATATTTAAACAGTTTTCGTAAGAATAAAAAACGTCTAAATTTAACTTTCAATATTTACTTATAGGATCTAATTCAAACCTTTACCGGCATGACGTTATTTCATTCAACGGCACGAGTGTAAAATATTATTTTAAGAGTCCATAATACTCCTTGTGTGCAAAACGTTGGAACAGGTACAAACTTTATTTTTATTTTAAATTACACGTAGCAGGATCGTATTAAAAGAGAAATTGCTTCAGGGAATAAAATTATAATGAAACAGTAAAGGATATTAAGAGGCCGAAAGCTACACGTTCGAGCCATTTTCATGTACAACAATCTCATAAGTACTTCATGAAATGACATTTCAACAAAACATGCCGTTGAAATTCGAATTCAAACACTCAAAAGTCCGATATGTAAACCAGAAATCTAAAATTAAAATGAACATTCTTTGGCGCTGAAAGGATGCAGGGCTACTGATACGACGTGTTTCATTATTTATTAATTAAAAACTTTAAACGCTTGTAAAACATTAAACAGTAAAACACTAATGTCTAGTAATATACAAAATGGAAAATAAAATCGACGATTGAACGAGCTGTAAAAATCTATCAACAGAACTATTACACAGACTCATATAGAATATATTGAGCTAACAGAGATGTTTAAATACAAATGTAGTATAGTAAATAATATTTCGTTAAGGTTCAATTGACTTAGTGAGTGGTAGGTAGTAATTAATTTATTTTAGCACTTATTAACGGCTCTGTACTAAAGTAACTGTAACTTAGAACAAATCAATTAGTAGTAGTTTTTAACAGAGACTGCGGACGTATATATATATTTTGGTTATTTTCTTGCTATCAGAGAATAAAAATGCTATTAGTTTATTTAACTAACCTTCCGGTTCATTTTGCTGTATTGTGGTTATCATTAGGTTTTATCCACCGCTTCCTAAACCACTATCAAGCGACACATTAATTAAATCACCCAGCAACAGTTTACCATTTTTATTCCGATATTTTATCTCTTATATGTTGTTAATGTATGGCTAAAGGTCGTCTTTATTATACCTATGTGATTATACAGGGTGTCACATAAGTAATGGTACAGAGAGACGGCAAATTCCTTACATAAAAATATTACGATTTAACCAAACTTACCTTAGTCCAAAAGTTGATATTAACAGAGATACATGGTGTCAAAATAAAATTTTTGTTTCAGTTTTTTTTAAATAATTTCTTTAAAAAGTGAAATATTTTAACAAAATTTGGTTATTGGGGATTTTTAAAGCAGGGGATTCAAATCTGTTCATAGTTTTGTTATTTGTAGATGGCGCCACCTACAATAGTTTTCGTCCCGTGTATCCGTCATATATGTTTGGCGAATTTAAAAAAAAAAATTAAAATCAATAATTCCTGTTTTCCTGTTTTTTCTACGTAAGAAAGGAATACCTGCTAAATGTCGCTACAAGTAACCATTTTCGAGATATTCCAACCAATTCAAATTAAATAAAATATCTTTTATTGTTTGATTTACAGGATAATATAGCGTATAAAAATAAATTCTCTTTTTACTGATTTTTTAAATTTATTACATTCCAACACTAGCAAAAAGGTACGAAGAACAATGACTGAAATAAGTAAAATTAAAATTAGAAATAGTTCCTATTTAAATTCTAATTTCATGAAGAACAAATAGATAAATAAATAACAATAATTAATAAAAAAAGAGGTCCGTCTTTGGTAATAAATGTTCGAAGTGACTTCCGTTTACTTCAATACATTTGGCGATGCGTTCATTATGGGCGCCTTATTTTAAATAGTAACTGTTCGTTTTGAAAAGATTTGGCTGCATTTCTAATTCTCTGCAATAATGCTTCTGGATTATTTATTGAAATTTAAAAGATTAGAGATGTCATGTACCCCCATATGCAAAAATCCAACGGATTAAAATCGGGACTCCGCGCAGGACAACGCATATTACTCCCACAGCCTATCCAGCGACCAGGAAAATTTGTATTTAGATAGTTTCTGACCGGTATAATGCGCTGGAGTTCCACCTTGCATAAAAAACATATTTTCTCTTAAATACACTGGTACATCATCCAAGAACTCGCCTAGCTGAGTTTGTAGAAAATTTAAGTATAATGAATGCACCATTTAAATTAGGTGGTAACTCATACGGTCCAAAAAAAAATTATCAAAAACTCCACACCAAATGTTTACTTTAAATTCATGTTGAAAGTGGCGTTCGGCTATTAAGTGCGGATTTTCTATGTCGCACACATGTTTGTTTCTAAAGTTAAATACACCTCTCCGTGTAAATGTGGCTTCGTTCGTAAACAACACTTTATTTAAAAACCTTGGATCTCTGTTTTGCTGGACACGGCAGAAATGAGCAAGCTGTAACCTGGCAGGAAGATCGGCTTCCAGCAGATTTTGAACAGGCATAAAATGGTACAGATAAAGCTTTTCTGCACGAAAAATCCTTGAAATCGATGACTTACTCCAGTTGCAAAAGCCATACGCCTTGTACTTATTTCTGGGTTTTTTGCAACACGGACCAAGATTTCCTCCTCCTCTTCCACAGTGATTGTTTTTGGGCGTCTGACGACATCTCCTTAGAACGAAAGGAACCAGCTTCCCCCAACCTACCGTAAATATTATGAAATAATAAAATCCGGCTGCCTCCTATTTGGATAAATTTCTAAATATCGACGATGAGCTCCGCATCCATTAAAATTTTCTTGCGTGTATATGCAAACCATATCGCGCATCACTGGAACTAAAAATAAATTATGCCTTGGCATTTTAAACTTCAATAATTATTAGACAAATAACAAGTAGGTTTGACAGATATTAACTTTGAAAGAGTCTTTTATTATTATTTTTTTTAAGCAAAGCCTACTTTGAAAAACTGTACATCCCTAATTCATAACTTAAATTGGTTGCATCGAATACTTTAACACCGAATGTCTCGAAAACGGTTACTCGTAGCGACATTTAACAGGTATACCTTTTTTACGTGGAAAAAACAGGAAAACATGAATTTTTTATTTAAAAAAAATCAAAAAGTTCGCCAAAGATATATGACGGATACACGGGACGAAAGCTATCGTAAGTGGCGTCATCTACAAATAGCAGCAAAACTATGAACATATCTGAATCCCAATTTTCTTGAAATATTTCAATTTATAAAGAAATTATAAAAAAAAACTAAAACAAAATTTTGATTTTGACACCCTCTATCTCTGTTGATATCAACTTTTGGACTAAGGTAAGTTTTGTTAAATCGTTATATTTTTACGTAAGGAATTTGCCATTGCTCTATGTACCATTACTGATGGCAGATCCTGTATAGGTATATTATATACGGACAAAAATGTTTAGTAATCATCGTAAAAACCAAATATTTAAACAGAAGTCCGTTTGTTAACATGCTGAACTCAAATTTCAAATTAAAAAACCGTGTGTCGGCATGTATATGTGGAAGTGAGTTTTATGTTTATTATAAACACGTATACTTTGGTCAGGCTTCACTTTCGTTCAGATCACTTAAACGTGATCTAAACTTAACTGACCTTAATTGACTTCCCTCCACTGACTTGTACTTCCCAAGTAACAACTGTAGTTTTAAATAATCTATAAGTTATCCTAAAAACTTACAACAAGAGTACTTATAAACGTGAATAGTTTGGAAGGGCTCTATGAAGCCGATTTAAAACCTTTATAAGAGTACAGGGGCCCATCTAGAAAAGGGACTACATGCCTCTTTTTAAAACTACTATTAATACTTTCAGGTTTTAGTGAATAATCTATAGCTTGATTCACAGAGTATCTGAAGAGTATTATAAAACCATACTTGATTTAGAATAGGCACTATCCCACACAAATGCCTTGAGCGGACTTTTTGTATTTAATGAAGTAAAAATAAATAAATACAAATAAATTTATTCTACATGCGCTATGGGCCGCTATAGTTGCATATAAGTTATAAAATGGACAATTCGTGACTACTAAGAACAGTTCAGAAAAACAGACGTTTGTTTGCTCAGTGATTTCAAAGCATATTAGATTTATAGCCCAGCATTAACAACCACATCAAATAAATTTCAAAAGCAATGATAAAACCACAACATTTGCTTAAGAGAGCAATGTCAACAATGCAACTAATATCTTCTATAACAACTTAAATTTAAAAATAAATGAAGCAACAATAATAATTAAAATAACAAATAGAAACAATAAACTTAAACCTTGGATAACCCAAGGGATAATAAATTCCATTATAAAACGGGATAAACTTAAGCGAAAACTTATGAAAGACAGGGGAAATAGACAATTAAAAGAATACTAAAATAATTATAAATATACGGTATCAACTATAATTAGAGCAACAAAAAATGATTACTATAAAGAAAAAAATCATGCCTCTGTAAATAATTACAAAAAAAATTGGGACTGCATCAATGAAGTGACGGATCGTAAGTAAAAATGCACTGATATTATTGACAAAATCATTGATAACGATAAAGAAATAACCGATAAAAAAGAGATAGCCAATACTTTCACCAATTTTTTATTGAAATCGGTGAAAGACCCGATCAAACAAAAAATCTGATAAACAACGAAAACTTTAAGTCAATGTTCTTAGAGGACGTATACGACCATGAAATAGAGGAAATAATATCCAACCTGAAAAACAACGCCTCGCCAGGGAAAGACGGTATAACAACAAAAACCCTAAAACGCTTACGTTATTAATCTTACATTTAAAGACTTTATTATTCCTGAAATTTTTAAAGAAAGTATTGTCGTACCAAAATATAAAAATGGCAATAAAAATGATACGACGAACTATCGTCCAATATCTCTAATAAACAATATTTCAAAAATCTTTGAAAAGTGTTTATATAATAGACTTCAATCTTTCCTAGAAAAAAATAAAATAATATCAAAAATCAATATGGATTTCAAAAGCACATCGGTACTGAAGAACCTTTTCAATTACTAACACATACTATTTGAACTAAGTTCGAATCAAACAAAAAAGTACTAGCCATATTTTTAGATTTACAAAAAGCTTTCGACACAGTATTCCATACTCATCTACGAAATAAGCTATACAAAATAGGCATCAGATGGAAAGTATATGACTTATTCAAAGAATACCTAGCCAATAGACCACAACAAGTTAAAATAGCTAACGCTCATAGCACAACAAAAATAATAAAAACTGGAGTTCCTCAAGGAACTATCTTAGGTCCTCGCTTATTCCTTATATATACATGTATAAATGATCTCTTACAGAAAAACTACGGATGCAGTATTATTTCATATGCAGATGATACGGTTCTAATTTGCGCGGAGGAGACCTGGGAATCCACAAGGCAAAAAGCTACTGCTGCAATTAGCAACGTAAAAACTTGGCTAGATAACAATCTTCTTAAACTAAATATTACTAAATTTATGTCCTTTTCCCTAACAAAATCTGGAATGTCCCGTGTATTAGAACCTATACTCATAAATGAATCGGTTAACAGCTGTGTACATAACATCGATACCATAAAATATTTAAGGTTGGCACTAGACCCACACTTGAAATGGGGAAATCACATCGACTACTTAAATGGAAGAATACGTAAACTGATCTACAAATTTTATAGACTAAAAGGTATACTGAACAACAAAACTCTCTTAACCACGTATAACAGCTTAGTTGAATCCCTTATTAGATATGGTATCACAGTATGGGGTTCCGCCTATAAAGTAACTTACGACCGTTGCAGATAACCCAGAACTATATTCTGAGAATAATCTTTAATAAGAAAAGCAGAGAAAGCTGCAGAAGCATCTTTACTGAGAACCAATTACTCGATGTGGTGGGTCTGTACATGCATGCGGCTGTAGTATATGCTTATAGCAAAAAAGAGACTATTGGTTCCATCGCTAAACACCAATATGAAACGTACAAAGTACCATTTTTTAGTAAAAATGTCTCGCAAAAATGTATCAAATACAACGGGATCAAATTATTTAATGAACTTCCATCACACATAAAAATAATGAGGAAAAAGCGATTCTGACGAGAAACAAAAAAATATCTGATTGACAACTACACTACACTTCTACCCATCTTAGCGTAATTTAACACAAATTACCGTATATTATTTGCTCACTATAGATAGAAATTTATATTTAAATATACAATAATTGGTCTATTGACATTGTCTACTTAATCTACTGCTCACCGATACATTTTTATTATATTATAACATTTTTCTAATATTTTCATGACTCTCACCTCTGTATATAAATCACTAGAGCCTTAAATTGTTTGTATTTTTTTTCTCTTTTTCTTTTTTTCTTAACATATTCACTCGCATTTCTATACTCTGCTACATATTATAGGCTTTATATTTTATAATGTTACAAACCACATAGATATTAGATTAGATACTTCTTGTTACTATTGCTATACTCTTACGAGAATTTAAATACTGCTTGACACAATACGAGGTCTCCTCAGGTGTCATTTCTTTTTCATTGTAAACTAGGTTAAGACTCTTTGTTTTGTTAATCTTGTTGCAGCCATAAATTTTAAAAAAAAACTCTATAAAACTTGATCCTCCTAACTTGAACTTAACAGCTATAAAGTTTTATTGAAGGTTGAGAAATACCTTGATAAGTCAATCATAAGCCAATGAAAACTAAAAGATAATTCAGTTTTAATGTAAGTTCTTGAAGGCCTTTTCAAAACTTTCTTTAAGACAAAACTATCTTTAAGTGCATTTGTCATTTAATAAATCTGGCATAAATTAGTGGATTATGAGGTGACCATTATAAAACACTGATAAAACCTAAATAAATCTAAACAGCATTTAAATTGTTACTTGGGTTCTCATATACCCCACAGATGGCCTCTCGAACATTCAAGTCCCTTCTGAAGTAAAAATCTCGAATGATCCATTTGATCTCTCGAGTAATGTCGACTCACATAGCGTTAGGAATGTGCTCCCAGCGCCATCTTTGAAATAGTAATTGAACTTCAGTACAGACTAACGAATACAGTGAGGCTATACCTCGACTATTAATTTTTTTGCCATCCACTGGGATGGCGTAACAATAGATTATGCAGTTCGGTTCCACCTTGGGACTTCTACTAGGAATTAGGACCGACATAACTGTACAGTTCTCAATGATACATGATAGATACATTATGCTCAATCATTTAGCTTTCAGCCTTAATGTACATTAGTTAGTAAAACTAATAACGCATATTCTAGTATAACATGGAATTAATGCTGCCTTACGTAGCACGAGGTACCAATCATGGAAATTTCACGATCGGTTTCTGTATTAAGGATGGAGTCTGGTGTAATTAGTTATCATGTTTGAAGACAAGACTTTGGTAAGATAGACACTACCGCTCGATTACACTTGCTTCCCCTTGTGATGTAATTAATTCCAAAGTAAAGACTTTAATCGAAGTAATTAGAGCATAATTCAGTTGTTATCCTCATTCTTAAGGGTTATTTCTATTCAGAGACAATTTCTGTTAAGGTAGCTAGAATGTGGCTATGAAGTAAGTTTCATTTAAATTTACAACAGCATTTAGATGAAAAAATTTAATTTTTAGAGGAAATCAACTAAACCTGAATGGGCTTGCCTAAAACTGTTTTTAATAACTATATGTATTCATAAATTAAGTTTTCTATTCCATCTTCATGGTCGATTATTTTTTTTTAGAACTTGTTTTATGAAAAAACAACAGCGGCTCTAAAATGACAGACTCTAAGATCAAAGTCATGCAATATTGTATCTTCTTATTCACGTTTTGACAGACATTTTGTGAATCATATAATGTTCCAGCTGACCTCCTTTTGCTGTATAGCATGTCTCACAGCCTCACGTCATCTATCACAGCTGTCTGCCAAATGCATATTAGTCAAGTGTATAATTAATTAACAAATGACAGTTTAAATATTACCCCATAGATGCTTTTAATAAATTAACTACCAAAGCAATGTTAAAAATAAAATTCAAAATGGTCGAGTTTCCGACCAAAGTCACGCAGTCAATAAATTGCGAAAGGGTACCTCGGGAAATATATATAAATAGGTGAAATGTCCCTTGACACGGATTTTGGAATGTCCGTATATCAATATTGCCACAAGTCAGTAACTTTTTTTTTACAAAAGTACTAAAAAAATTCATACATATATATAGTACTCCCAAAGACCTGTGGTCTCAAATTTTTGGGGCTCTATTGGGCTCCACTAATGCCCCTAATAATTTTTAAAAAAATTCTTAAAGTTGAATATTTCTGCTATGATAAAGTGGTGCGAAAAATTGTGTTTCATCATATTATTTTCGACCAAATAAAGCAATTTTTAAGGTGGTTTAATAATTTCCAAACCCCGTGCGTCAGAGCCAAAATTCATTTTTTAAATTTTTTTAACTAAAACTCGCGTTAATTAGATAGTAGAATAGCTTTGAAAACTTGGTAATCGATCAACCCCTGGAGCAAAAGACACGTCCCTTGGGGTAAAAAGATATCCCCTGGGCCCAAAGACCACCTTCTTTTGTAAAATGTTATCATGTTGGGGTCAAAAGTCATCTGGCATGGTTGAATAGTCTCCCAGAGAGCAAAAAGGTAAGCAGAGGTCAAAAGACATCCCCTGGTGTCAAAGGCATCCAAATATTTTCAAAAATTTTTTTTCTTAAAATAGGTTTAGAATGTCATGAAACGTCGAAATTTTAAATTTGAGAGAAAACATTTTTTCTGTCTGTCTGTAACTTTTTTTGTCCGCACGATTTCTCCGGAACGATTTAAGATATTGAGTTGAAATTTTGTACGCGTATATACCATAACGAGATCGGGAACTGGATAGTCTTTTGAAGATATCCGGTGAAGGGTTGGGGGGTAAATAGGGGTAAATGGGGGAAAATATGTAAGGCAAACTGATAAGAGTACAGAAACTTGAAATTCGTTGTATCTACTGGAAGCCAAGGCCTCAGATTTTTTCATAATATTTTTCAACACCCCACAACCACTACTTCATTATTGAGAGGGTTGGTAAAATAAAATTGAGATATTCACTTGAAATCTGGTACACGCATGTATTATAACATCTGGAACTAGATTATATTTTAAGATAATTCCGTTGAAGGGTTGGGGGTCAAATAGGGGTAAATAAGGAAAAATAAATAAAGCAAGCTGGTAAGAGTACAGAAACTTGAAATTAGGTATATGTACTAGAAGCGAAGGCCCCAAAATTTTTTACAATATATTTCATACCCTCCACCACCAGCCCCCCAACACTCCTTTATTAAAGGGGTTGGTAAAATAAAATTGACATATTCACTTGAAATTTGGTACACGTATATATTATAATGACATTAGAAACTAGATCATATTTTGGGATTATTCTGATTAAGGGTTAGGGGCTAAATGGGGGTAAATAGGGGAAAATAAATAAAGCAAGCTGGGAAGAGTGCAGAAACTTGAAATTCGGTGTATGCACTAGAAGCCAAATCGCTATTTTTAGAGAAATAAGTTTATGAGGCCATGAGGTGGCGCGTCGATCGTTCGTGTTACTAGGGATCATATCGTTAACACTTACAAGGTGTGAAACGTAATAGGCTCCGTACGAAGAGACTACACCGCCATCAGCGCGATGGAATCCGGAACCACTGATATGTTCGTTTTGAAGTTTATACGACGAAAGAAGAGATAACTGTTGGATTTTATTTTATTTAAAAGTTTCACCGGATATAATTAGATTCGAAGTAAAATCCATACACACATACAAAAACGCATACTTAAGTAAGTGCTACGTCCACTTTGACTAGGAGGAGGCTGATATTGCTGCAACTGTGTAAATGGCCTACGCACCGTAGAATGTTGCTCCCACGTGGCAGCAATTATCTACTATTTATTCTATGGCAGATATCTATCAAAAATAATCTGAACCGCCAAGACGAGTCTTCGATCTGAAGAATCTATCTTGTGACTGAAGAGGACAGCGAAGAGGATTAAATATATCTTTGAATATTTAGAATTGTATTATTTTTATGTTGATCTATTTTGCTAAGAAATTGGCAACTTTATTTCCCAAAAAGTCTGACGTTTGTCTATTCTAACCCAAAACCAGCTATTTTGAAGGTCACTTCGAATACCTTCCAATTTTTCTTCATATAATTCGCTGAGAATTCTTTTACGAAGCAGGCTTTCACTTGGAGCATGCTGCCCCAGGCAATATTTGTTTAGAAAATGTGTAAAATGAACGTTATTTTATTCAGTACACTCCATGGAAGATTTAAACATATTAGCAAAAGAGCCAAATCGAAATAAAACTCGTCCTTTGAAATTCTCTTTTCCTTTTTTTGTATTACACTCGTGTGTGCAGCTATTTACATGTTTTAAAACAACATTATTCTGTATACACCTTATTGTGACATCACAAATATTACAAATTATTTTTTCGCCATCAAAATGTAGTTCTTTATAAGGCTTAATCCATTTTTCGATCGTACTTTTCCTCGAGCTAAAACGCGGCATATTAATTAACAACAACTCTTTTCTTCACGAAACACAATTATAAACTACGCCCTAGGCCAAATCCATGCAATTTCCAAGCGTGTCGGCCACGTGTTGCAGGTGTGCATTGTTTACGCGATCTGTTTCTTTAACTTAAATAGCATTTTTTGTGTAAAGAGAATATATAATTTATATCACACGAAAAATCAAAACTTATTTATTTTTCAGTGAACTAAACATCTGTGCTAATTTGTTTTATTTATTATATTTCAACAAATCCTTGTAACCACGCACCTGAAAATTATACCGAAATTCCGATCACCGTTTATTTTTCAAATATAAATACGGGTTGTAATAGTATTTAATTTATGGTTAAACTCATTTTATTAGCTATTAGGTATGTAAATAATGCGACGCGACAGCCAAATTTCACTTCATATCTATAAGTTTTATGGATTTGTGTTTCGTATTTTAGTTAACAAATATTTTCGATTCGCATTATTGTCAACCGAAAATTACTTTATGTTTTATGCGATATTGTTCTTCAATGTATTTTTAATATAATTTCAGGAGTATTAAATAAAGTACCATTGTACTTTATTCAATACTCCTGAGTGTGACCCTGTTATCGCTGAAAGATTCCGACCCTTGTATATAAGTTGCAGGGTTGCATATGAAAGTTGCTAAATTTATTTTTGAAACTCGACTGTATGTTGCTGGAGATAATATGTTGGTAAAGCTTCAATTCATAGTGAAAAAGAGTTAAATGTATTTAAAGATATGGAGTCGCTTCAACAAGAAAATATATTTCTTGCAAAATTTTTCGTTTTTTTTTTAACTTCATTAACATTTTCTTAATTTCCGATGATTATTGCAATTAACTTAAAAAATAAAACAACTCTGAGTATTCTAATGATGAAAAAAATACTTTGGAAATATTTTACCCATGAAAAAATGCACAAAACCCGGATTCAAACGGTGATAACTTTTCACAGTACCACAAAAAATATTTCTTGCACATTTTAAGGCTCTGTTCAGTACACTACATCCCAAAATTTTACATTTATTTTCCCGAAACCAATAAAAGCATGACGAGATGGGACAATTACATTGGCAATACTAGATATAAAAGTGCAATTAAATTCACATTTAGGTTCGATATCAGTTTAACTACCTTTTTGTTTAGGTTGGCACACCGTTAACTGAAATGCTTACAAAACAGATAAAAATAAACTCCGCTATTTGTATTTTTTAAGCAGACTTAACGACAATTGCAGCTTTGTAAATTTATTTCTGAGTATAGTGGGTGTGATATGACATTTGTTATTCACTCAAGTATTTTTATCTCTGTAGTTCAGTTGAGATTTTCCTAACAACAAAACAATAAAATGTTACGTATTATTTGATAACGACGATCACAAGTTTCTTGCCGCTTAATAAACAGTAAACATATATTTGGAATAAAATAACGCGATGAATGTTGACTTAAAAGACAGGTCAAAGACATTGTGAATAGTTGGTTTTATGTTGTTTGGGAAATGTATTGCAAGCTATTAAATAAGCTGGTAAACAAGCAATCAGGTGTGTCGCACTCAAATTAATTAATTTTTGAAAATCGATAACTGTATTTAGTGTGGTAGACTCTTACAATAAATACTTTTTAGGAATAATAATACTAGAGACAAACATGACATCGCATCTATGACTTGATGTTACTGAAAAATGTTATTTGGGTACGTAGTAGACCAAAAAACCGCTGCCTAAGGAATCCAGATTTTCCAATCAAGTCTCTTTAATGGAAATCATCTTGACTATATTTGCACTCTATACTAGAGCCAATAAGTGTAGGCAGTAGAGCAAAAAATCAGCGGCACTGTGGTCAAACGGTAGTAGTTGTTATGTAATCCCTTAAGCGGCACCTCGTTCTATTAAATAATCCCACATAATCTAGAGAAATATAATAAATTTTATCCGCCTACCAGAGATGAACACCACTACTAGGCATTATGTGTAATTGCTACAATCGACCAAATAGAATAAATGTTTAAATGTGGTGCCTTTATATATTTACAATAGTAACGGTTTTAATGCAACGGACAAATATTTGCGGCTGCGTTGCTATAATGCGTGGAGATAATGTTGCCAGATTTAAGCATATTTTAAATTTAAGACATATGGTAGCTCATTCACAATTAACATAATCCGAGTGCTTTTATTTCTTCGAATTACGTAGAGTTGGGTACAGTGAATATGGGGCACCAAAACTTGTACAATGTAAAGCGAGCTTTCATTTACTTAACCCCCGAAAAGCCATGGAAGGTCGTAAATAATTTAATTTATATTCTTATAAAACTTTATTTTAATTTCAGTATTGGTAAGCTATCAGCCTTTAAAGGGTAGTTAGATATAGAGAATGTCGGTGTTTGAAAGAGGGTTAAAAGTTAATACTAAAAATGATTTCCGGTAATATGTTTCCTATTTACAAATATGGCAACGGGGCTTCATCAGATGACATAGCTGACAGCATTTTCATTGGTGACACAGCCCCCCTTACAACACTAAAATATCACAAAAATCTGATTCGAGAGCTGCCCCATTAGTCCAATAATTATAAAAATTTCCATAACAAAAATTGTTATCTGAGATTTTCCTTCAGTAACTGTTAGTGGAGGGATTATACATCACAAAACCACAAAAATCAGTCCTGGGGGTATCGCGCAACACCCCCAGAAAACCACCCCACCGTTAAAGATATTAAAAAACTGCTCATCATAAAAAAGAAATCTTGACTAATTGCCTAAAAAAAAGTCCTAGTGTAATTTTCTTGTATATGCCATGGTTTTCGAAAAAATCGACATTGAAAAAAATTGCAAAATTTGTATTTTTAATGCGCACGAATTTGAAATTTTTTGCGCGCGACCTATAGAAAAAATTTAATTGTTCGAAAACCAAACATGCTAGGAAGAAAATCAAAATAGGTTTTAAAGGGGATATAAAATACTCTTCTGTGTTTTCATTTTTGATGGCTATTGATATCTATTAGTATATAAAAATAATAATATAATCTAGTTATCTCTTGATTTTTTGCACTTTTAACTGTTCACAAGCCATAAAAAATAACTGACTTTAATATAAGTTATAAATGCATTATTTTTTAGTTCAAGGTAGTACTTCAATGCAGAGAAAATAAGCAATAAAAATATTAACATTTACAAATTTACCAGCATGCTGAAGTTACCCAAATTTTGGCCAATTTTTTTGTTGTTTCCTAAAAAATAAAAAAAACTTATACACCTTGAAAACTTGGTTCAATTTTTTTTCTGAGTTTTTATATCATATAACTATTGCTTCTAATCATTTAATAGTTAAAAAATTGTATTAAAAAAATATCAAAAAATTGAATATGTATCCTTTTTTGGATTTTTTTTTGGCTAGCTTTAACATCCTGCTAAATTTGTAAATGTGAATATTTTTACCTCGAACTAAAAGATAATACATTTATAACATATATTATAGTCAGTTATTTTTTATGGGCCTGTGAATAGTTAGATGTACAAAAAATCAAGAGATAACTATATTATATTGTTATTTTTATATACTAATAAATATCAATAGCCCTCAAAAATGGCAACACAAGAGAGTATTTTATATCCCCTTTAAAACCCATTTTGATTTTTCTTCTTAGCTGGTTTGGTTTTCGGCCAATTCAATTTTTCCTATAGGCCGCGCGCAAAAAATTTCAAATAAACGAAAATTCGCGCGCATTAAAAATAGAAATTTTGCAATTTTTGTCAATATCGAGTTTCTCGAAAACCATGGCATATATACTAGAAAATTACAAGGGAACTTTTTTTGGGCAATTAGTCAAGCTTTCTTTTTTATGATGAGCAATTTTTTTATATCTTTAACGATTAACGAGTTATCAGTAAAATAAGGCTTTTTTTCACCAAAGGGTCCATGCCAGCCAAGCCTCCAGAAGTTGTGGGCGCTGTCGAATACCAATTTCTGGGCGTTTCCGAGTCCATATTAGAACGGTGCCAAATACCAAGATAACTTTAGGACGCTGCCGAATCCAAATTAGGGTGCTCTATACTTGGGCGCAGCATAATCCATATTCGGGCGCTGCTGAATATCAAGGTGACTTTCGGACGCTGCCGAATGCCTCCGAGTGGTAGAGGTTGAAAATATTATAAAAAAATCTGAGGCCTTGGCTTCTAGTATATACACCAAATCCCAAGCTGCTGTAAATGGATTTTTTATTGGTAAAATAGGGATTCACTTCCGTTATGGCCTGTTCTTAACAAGTCATCAATGTGGTTGCGGGGCATGATGGGAGGGGTAGCCAGCCAGTGCTACCGGTGGGAGGAGGGTGGGCGTGTTTAATTGAATTTGTTGTCAAGGAAAAATATTTACATATCTCCAATCATCCCCTCCCGCCGAAAGTACTTTAATAGAGTTTTCGTAATAAATACTTTAAAACCACTGCAATATAAATGTATTCAAAAAGTCTTACTTGACTGATTTACACCAGTCCAAAAAGCGGTTAAACTCGCCATTTCAGCCAATCTTGATACCACGTTTGCTCATGTTTGTGCAAGAATTATTCCTCTTTTATTCATAGGTTTTGCTATTTTGCCAAATTGCCTAAGCCATGAAGATAACTTAAAATTTCTTAACAATACTTTTCCAGATTTTTTTTTTTTTTAATTTAAAATACCAGATCAACAAATTAATGTTATACATGGTAGTGTGTAGTAAAACAGTACATAACAATTAAAAGAAAAGAAACAAATATTTGGTATAACTTAACAATACTAGAATATTGACATTAATGTCATTCGGAATCACTACTGGAAAGTAAGATATCTTGTGGTAGTCGTTTTTTCAATCTGTTATTACGAGTCTTTTCACTTAGGTTTAAATTTCTGGCACTAGTACAGTTGTTTAAAGTTTTAAAGAAGGTCTTTGCACATGATTTTATAAAGTCTTCAATGTATGGCACATTAAGTTCCCGGTGGATTTGATTATTTCTTATAAACCAATCTGCATTTATGGCAATTCTTAAAACTTTATTTTGAAATGTTTGCACCTTTTTAATATTAGTTTTGCTAGCAGTTCCCCATATCACACAGCCGTAAGTTACTAAAGGTCTTAGGATCGATTTATATATTAATGTCGCGCCCTTAACTCTGAGTTTCGATTTTTTATTTATAATGGGATATAACATTGATAACCGGGCGTACCCATCATTAAGTTTTTTATTTATGTGGTAACTCCATGTTAATCGTTTATCTAAATAAACTCCAAGATATTTAATTGCACTGTCTGCAGGATTCCATATTATTTCCTCGTCGTTGATGATAATATTATTGGGTATTTGTGGTCTTCTCAGAGTAAATATTTTTGCTTCACATTTTGTCGGATTTAACTTTAGTTGCCATTTCGTAAACCAGTCCTGTAAAACAGTAAGTGCATTTTGCAGTTTGTTTGCAGCGATATGAATGTCTGGATCTTGGGTTATTATTGCCGTGTCATCTGCATACATGGCTATTGTGGATGTCGGTGGTACAGGTATGTCATGCACGAATACATTAAAGAGTATGGGACCTAAAATTGATCCCTGAGGTATTCCTGCATTGATTTGCTTTTTATCTGATAAGCAGTTGTTTATTTTGACACAAAAAGTTCTGTTTGTTACAAATGAAGCAAGTATATTGGTGAGATATGCTGGTGAATTTATACTAATTAGCTTGAATAAGAGCCCTTTTAACCATACTTTATCAAATGCTTGGGCTACGTCCAAGAATGCTACCGTTGTGTGATATTTATTTTCGAATCCAGAGGTAATAATTTTGTAGATGTGTAAAATTTGCTGTGTTGTTGAATGGTTCGTGCGGAATCCAAATTGGCAGTCAGGTAAAATGTTGTTCTCTTGTAAAAAGTCGCTTAGTCTAGATTGTATTATTCTTTCAAAGAGTTTAGATAAAGTTGTCAACAGGCTAATTGGTCTGTAATTATCAGGTTTAGTTTTGTCTTTGCCAGGTTTATTAAAAAGAATTATTTCTGCATGTTTCCATTCGTTAGGGAAGTATCCTATTGCCAGGCAGCGATTAAATAAAGCAGTAAGAAATGCCAGGGATTTCATTGTAAGATTTTTTAGAACAACATTTGGAATGAGATCATGTCCAGGAGATTTCTTTAAAGGAAGCGAGTTTATATAGTTTTGTATTTCTCTGGGGTTCGTAAATTTTATATCATTTTGGTTGAGGTTTATGGGTAGGGAGTTATCTACAAATTCTATTGTTGTTCTTGTAAATTCATTATCATTGTCGTTCAAGTGAAATGTATTTTCTAGGTATGAGGCGAACACCTGACATTTCTCTGCATCGCTACATATTTTCCCGCCGTCGACTTGTAATGGCGGTATAGTTGTTGGCTGTCTTAGAAGTCTTTTTGTAGCTTTCCACATCGAAGGATCTCCTGGCTCTATATCCGCGAGATATTTTTGATAAGAATTAAACCTATGATTTTCAAGCTCCCACTTAACTTGATGTGTGAGGGCGTTAAGTTCAGTTTTATGTCTGTGAAGTCTTGTTTGCTGCCAAATTCTTCTGAGTTGATTCTTTTGTTTTATTAGTTGTAATATTCTTTCTGGAGGATGTAGGTAATTATTATGTCTGACATGGTTACTCCGATTTGTTGTTGAGGTGTTAATTGCTATGACGATATTCTTTGAAAAATCTGCTACAGCTGCATCTATATCTTCTCGGCTGGTTAAGCTAGGGACTTTCAGTAATCGGTCTAATTCAGTTTTAAATTTTTCCCATTCAATATAGCCATTGATTAGTCTGGGTGTGGGCATGTTGAATACCGGGAACTCTGTAAATGTTGATATGGTAGGGAGATGATCAGAATCTAATTCACTGTAGACATTGGTATATATTGGTCTTGGAAAATTTTTTTGAAGCAGAATATCCAAAATATCTGGTTGATGGTCTTGGCGATATGGATAATACGTCGGTGAATTGGGAGCAGTTACCTGAATACCATGATTTGCGGTTACATTGTGAAGTCTTATGCCATTCGGATTGTTAACGCGACAATTCCAGGCAGTATTTTTACAGTTAAGATCACCTAATACTAATGTAGCCTGATTTGAGTCGAACAGGGTAATGATGTCTCTATCGTTTAGCCGTCTATTAGGCTGTAGATAAGCAGAAATTATGGTAATTAAGTTGTTAGTGGAGAGTTTTATTTCGATAGATGTTGCTTCAATGTGTTGCAGAGCAGGTAAATATTTTTCGTGATGGGCTATACCTCGTTTAATTATAATTGCCACCCCTCCAGAAGCTATAGGAGCAATTCTATCGTGCCGATAGATTCGGTATCCAGGTATTGTGAATTTCTCGTTGTTAATTAGGTGTGTTTCGGTGACACAGGCTATATCTATATTATGAGAGGCCAGAAAAGCTATAAATGTAGCTCTCTTGTTTTTTATACCATTCGCATTCCAGTTTGCGATTGTTAAATTTTGTAATATGTGGCTTCTATTTGCCATTGCTAAACAATGATGAAAATAATGAGATAAAAAATGTTTTAATTTGTTCAATGAATGGAGAAAGTATATTTATTATAAGTTGACTTAATGTAGGTGTTAAGTCGCTTAGGATCTGCGGTATGTTGGTTGCCGTGGATGTTTGTAGGTTGCCATGATTAATATTATTGATATTTCGAGTGGCATTAGCATAGGATGTCCCTCGTATATAATTATTTGCATTTATTCTGTTAGCAGAGTTATTTATTCTATTTTTATTAATATTTTGCGCTTGTGTTTGCATTCGCAATTTCTTAATTTTGACATAATAGGAGCAGCCTCTGTAATTAGCTGTGTGATTTTCCCCGCAGTTGACGCACATAGGTTGTTCATTGCGTGACTTTGGGCACTCAGAATAATGATGAGGTTCTAGGCACTTTATGCATCGTGGTTCTAGCTTACAATAATTTTTTGTATGACCATAACGCTGACAACGGGTGCATTGCGAAATATTAGAAGATTTTCTTCTAGGTTGTACTTCTACTACAGAGTACATTAAACGTTCTAATTTGAAGATATCTAACTCCTTGCCGTCTTTTATGATTTCTACTGCACATATTGGTATAGGTTTTTTATCCTTGTTTAATAATCTTGTGACTTTTTTGATGTTATAATTTACTTTTAGTTCGTTCTCGATTTCTTTTTCAGTTACAGAAATAGGAATATTGCGAATAACTACAGGCATATTTGTATTTCCCGGGTTTTGGTAAGTATAGTATTGGACTTTTTGTTTATCATAGTAATAAGCTGTTAAGTTTCTGAAATCATCTTCAGAGTTGAGATTAATTTTAAGTGAATCTGGACGATTTTGAGTTGTGAACTCCCCGGTAATATTTGATTTAATATCTTTTAGAATTTCTTGATAATTATTCACGTGGTGTAAGTAAATAGGTGGAATTTTTTGCTTTTTATTGTGTCCTTCCTCACTCGTTTTTTCGTTATCTGTTAAAGTTTTTTCGATTTCTGCTGGGAGATAATATTTATTTCTTGATAACATAGCTTCAGTGTGGCTTAAAATATATTTTTTATGAGTATCGCTCAGTTCTGGAGAACTGGTCGTTTCTTGGAGCTATGCCCATCTTGATGGGACATTATTCATGATCTCTCAAAGAGATCTTGCTTTTAAGTTAATTTTATTGTATGCATTACGATTTTTATACTAGCAAAAACTTATCGCACTTACTGCTATAAGAAATAACGGTCACAGTTAGTAAGGCTTCGACAACACTACTTCACTCGTCGAACGCTCACTTGAGACTCTTTTCCAGATTTAATAGCTGTATCTACGTTTTAGGCAATAAATATAAATACGGCGATTAAAAAATATGATTTATGTGCAGATTATTCAGCGGAAATTCATCTTGGCCTGGACAGATATAACAAGGAATGAGGTTTGAATAAGTTACTTCATAAATATCAAGTAAGACGGCGATCTCAGTGCCTATCAGCTGCGCCAAATAGGCGTACTTATAACTACTTTATTTCTTTTGGGTTGCGAGGCGCAGGGTTCGGATGGCCTATTGAAGAACTGTTTGTCGCGAGAGAAGCAAAAACTAAGTAGGTTAACGGAAGATATAATTATCAGCTCTATATCCATACTACTCAAAATAAACAGGATTCATTAAAGGGCATAGAAGCGTGTGAGTAAATATTTCTGGTGCATATAATATGAATGAACGTATAACATTTTTAATGTATCAGGTTTTAATTTGAACTCGCTATATTATCACTATGCATATATGATTCTTTGACAAACTAAATATTGTTATATTTGAAAATGGGGACAGAATTAAGACACACATCTGTTGTAATATGTTACATATATTAGGAAACTGTATTCCATTTTCCTTACAAATTACTAGGTACCTAATAAAATGTATGGCCCTGTGCATTCATCATCGCTAATAAAAGTGTTGAAATGTATGGACCTAATGTATTATCCCAAATAAATGTGCTAATAAATAACATAATAATTGCCATTAGCAAACACATGACCAAGACAGTGCTAACTAATTATTATTATTAATATCCCTCATTAATTTTATGGGTAGCATTTTTAGCACAGTTGACGTTTTCTTTACTTCTTGTATATAGATGTCTCCTTAAGAGGCTTACCCCATAAAATGGAAGACATGTGTTTGTAATTATGATATACAAATATTTGACTGAAATTAATATGTCCTTTTCAAAACTTACCATCGTCTGAGTCTGAGTCACTGTCCACTAAATCACTATCCGATGACGAGGAAGAACTGGGGTGCTCCTTTTCCTTTTGAATTTTATTTAACACTGCACCTGAAGAATAATTAGTCCTGAACCGTCTCACAGTTTGAATATGCACTCTCTGGAAAAAAGAAAATATGGTTGAAGAAATTTTAATATACCCAATAGACAAACAGAAGCAAGAAAGAAATCGTTAAGAAATTTACTACTACTACCCTTCTAAGATTATTATATCATATTTCTCTCAATAGTTTTAACATTGGAAATGTTTATGTTTTCGGATATGGGGTAGAGTTACCAGTATTTGTTCAACTCAAAAGACAGCGGTGTCGCGGCACAGTAGAGAAAAGACCAGTAGGCTCACTTACTCTTGAGATTTGTTGTAATCGATTTTATTTTTTATGAATCCACTGCGCATCCGATATTTGTACGCTCATCTACATATACACTGCTTGAGCTAGAAAATGCTAATAAACTGGCCAACACTTACAATGACACTAAATTATTTTTGTTCGAAGATATCCTTGGCAGATGATTTATTTTGCGATTGAATTTAATGTTTACTGATTAATCAATAAGTAGCGAAATAAAATTTGACCTGCCATTACTTAAATTTATTACATAACATCTGCGTCTGACGTCACAGAATGAAAATGTATGACTATATTATTCAAGCAAAAATTTGTACATGGATGCCGAAAACGCCGCGGTACTATCGATTAGGCTGCTGCGCTTGCCAATTACATTGCCTACGTGTCGGGAGATTACCTAAAAGTTGTACAGCGATGCTGACGGTAGAACACAAAAGTGTACAGCTTCCTACAAATAGGTGCCTGCTTGCAAATAAATGATGTATTAGAATTGCAACTAACTGATATAGGTTGCTCCTCATCTCAGGGCCCTTGCCGGAGAGAACAAAACAAATTCTGCGACTAAGCAGGAAACAAGTCAGAGTCGTGACAGGTCTTTTTATCGGACACGGCTCTTTCAGGAAACACCTCCACACCATGGAGGTGGGGGACCATCTCGACTGCAGGTTTTGCGAGGACGAGGAAGAAACTTCCATCCACGTCCTGACTTCCTGCCCTAGGTTGATGAACCTGAGGCACAAACACCTCGGCATTGGCTTTCCAGTGCTGGGGAGGATTTTGGCCTTTGGACTAGAATCCGGCCTGTATGGGGGCTTTCAATAAATTGGTTAGCGGTCGCACAGTGGGCCACAAGGCCTGAGTGCGGCGAAGGTCGCCCCGCTAGAAGAAGGAGAAGAAGAAGAAGACATAGGTTGTCTGTTGTACAAATTGAGTGACAATAATAATATCTCTTTATTTCAAAGTAATGTGTCGCGGTCGACTGAGACTATCATATGCAACGGCTGATATACGCAAATGTAATATGGGTTGCATATATCACAGGGGGTCAAGTTACCAGTTTTCATTTAAGGTGGAAATACAGCGGTGTAGTGGATCGAAAAAAGTTGAAAAAGTAGAAAAACTTTATGTTTTATGTATGGTGTTATCATTTCCAATGTCCCGATGACTGCAAGGATTGCAAAATCTGTGAATTTTTTTTTGAATTTTAGCAAATGTGGGTAAATACAATAAATGTACTTAAAGAGAGGATTACAAATTATCTGTGACCCTAAGTACTGGACATTCCGCGTGTTCGAAGCTTCAACTGTCTAATTTAACTTAATAAAATTATCATTTGACTTTCTTTTGAGTTCCATGTATTTATGGTACTCAAAAGAGGTCGGAACTTCCAGGACTTAGGATCACAGATCAACAATGCTAATCCAGAGTCGGATGAAATCGAGGCACGCATACCAAGTACCATCAAATGTTATTTTGTTCATTAAAAGCTGCTAAAATCTCGAGTGCTTAATATATCTCTTAAAGTAGCGACACACACAACACTAATTAGAACCGTGGTAGCATACGAATATGGTGCATGGGCGATAACCAGTACGGACATTAGCCAATTGAGGATTTTTGCACGAAGAATCTTACGCAAAATTTATGAACCTATCCAAAATGATGGTTACTGGCGAATCAGGATGAATCATGAACTTGATAGGTTGATGAAAGGAGCCGTTACAGTAAGATTAATCAAAAGTAGAAGACTCTGGAACACGTCCAAAGAATGATCAAGGGCAGAAACACGAAAAGAATGATGCTATAAAAGCCGACTGGGAAGCGACTGATAGGACGACCAAGGCAACGTTGGACAGAAGATGTTGAAGGTCCATGAAATGGAGAAAGATAGTATCTGACCACCCTGGGTCGTAACGCCAGAAGAAGAAGACAATCAATGTAAAAGGTAAATGTTCGTTTCATTTTATAAACATGCATTTTTGTTAAGGAGGCCATTCCCTAGAAAGAGACGTCCGATAGGGAAATATTTATTATTTTTGGCCATAACTTTTTTTCTTAGTACCTACGTATATTTAAAAAACCTATAAGAGTACCTAAGTAGAACCATAACAAGACTATTACTATGAATTTTCACTCAATAATTTCGGCGGTTTGCAAAATAGCTAGATTTAAATTTAAAAATTATGTTAATCTTCCTATTTAGTAGTTTTAGATCTAGCTATTTTGCAAACCACTGGAATTGTTGACTGAAAATTCATAGCAATAGTCTTGCCATGGTTCTACTTAGGCACTCTTATAGTTTTTTTAAATTAGCATACTAAGAAAAAAAGTTATGGGCAAAAATAATAAATATTTCCCTATCGGATGTCTCTCTCTAGGGAATGGCCACCTTAAGTAATGTAGCTCCTCTTGCGTTAGTAACAGATAGACAATGCCTACATTCTTTCTAAGAAATTATCAATTATGTCTTGAAGCCTGCATATGCAGCGTGTGTCACGACAACCTTAAATTGAGTACAGCTAGGAAATACATATTAAAAAAAATTGTTCATTGTAAAATAAATTATGTTCGCATTTTGCGTTCAGAGTAGTAACTTCTAATTCTGAATTGTCTCATTTAGCATAAACGCTCAATGTAATTATATTAAACCGCATGTATTTACATTCAGTTCGGGTCTGTTGAAATTGAGCACGGATGTTTATCGTACCCCAAACTTCAAGAATGTTTGATACCATGCTACCGGCTATGTATATAGTTTACGCTCTCCAAGAATTTCAGGTAAACTTGAATTGATATCTTACTCTGTTCTAAAACTTATACAATATGGGAAAGGAAAAATAAAATGAAAATTCCAAGATAATGCCAACGGGATTAATGAAATCTGAGAGTAGAAATAGAAATGGACTAGGAGGATGGAGTATATGGAGTAACATCTTAATTTGTTACTAATGATGCATTCAGATTTTTGTTTTGAAAAATTCTCTGAACTCGCTAAAATTTTGAGTAGTCGAGTCGCTGTATCGAAATTTATAAAAAACCCAAAAAATGGTCAATACTCTACCGATTTTTTTGAAACTTTGGAAATATCTTCTTCGGTCCATAAGTCGAAAAGTTTCGTAAGAGTTTCTTTTTTGTCGGTCGACCCTCCGACATTGTTTTTGTCAATGGGTCTTGGACCATTATTATGCTCTTCTTGAAGTTTATTTTCATTCCAGAGGAATCCAGATGTGGTGTCATGTTTCTTAGAAATTTAACGATGTCTTGTTCTTCCTCGGTGATGATGAGTATATATTCGGCGTATGCAAGAACGAGGGGGGGGCTTTATCGTTCCATCGTTTCCATTGAAATTCTGATTCTCCTTTATTGTGCTTTCTATTACTCGATCCAGGACTGTGATGAATAGTCGGGGGGATAGTGAACATCCTTGTTTGACTCCTATATTCTTCATTTTTTATTCCGTCGTCTGTCGAAACCATTGTATTGCAGTGTTTTCGTCTAGGCATACTTTTATTATTCTGTTTATTAAGTAGAGGTCCTATTTAATTTAAATCTCTTTTAAATTGCATCCAAACCGGCTCTTTACACCACAAAATTGAAAATTTTATCACAAATCACTAGGACAAATTTGAAAATATGTATTCGATTATTCAAAAGTTACAAGAGTGTCCTTATGAGTTTGGCCATCCGGTATAATGAACCTCTGGGTATTCGAATATTTAGACCTTATTCTGGGAACTTTTATAATTTTATGAAACATAGAACTGGAGTTTAAGTTTAGTGCAATTTGACTACTTTGGCCCTTTTTGGAAAATTTCAAACATCTGTATCCCGGAAAATAAGCGTTTTTTTTTTTAATGGACAGGAGTAGAAAGTTGTTATTTTCCATCATATTACGTAAAAATCTCTTTTTTAACTTTGACCGAAATTAAATAAGTTAACAAATGAACAACAACAAAAACATTGTTTATAACAATTGCCGGTCCTCGGTAGTATAGTGGTAAGTATCCCCGCCTGTCACGCGGGAGACCTGGGTTTGATTCCCCGCCGGGGAGGCAATTTTCCATTCCAGCGTTTTTATTAAAGGATTGCGCTACCATCTTTGCATATCCTCTAACTCTAATTTTTACTTAATCTTAAAAAACTGCCTATTTCCTGACCCATGGAAATATTCCAAAGTATGTCCCATCTCCAAAAAGGGAAACAAACTAAATATTGAGAACTTTAGATCAATCTCTGTAATTTGTAACTTCTGTAAAGTCTTAGAAATATTACTTCATGATAGAATATATCATTCAATTAACACCAAAATCTATATTAATCAACATGGATTTATGAAAGGGCGTTCAACAACAACAAATTTATTGTGTAACTCAATATATTTCTGAATCCTTAGATGAACGTGGGCAGGTAGATGTCATATATATACCGATTTCTCCAAAGCGTTTGATAGACTTGATCACCAGTTGTTACTTAATAAATTAGAAAAAATCGGCTTCTCATATTCTTTGCTCCTTTTGTTTAAATCTTATTTAATGAATAGGAGTCAGTACGTTGCATTAAATCAATCGAATTTGCTGCCACATCTGGAGTTCTCCCAGGGATCTATTCCGGGGCCCTTGTTTTTTAACATATTTATTAACGACATAGTGAACGAAATTAATTTGCCTCACCTTTTATATGCCGACGATCTAAAAATTTTCATAGTAATTGATGAAATCGATTACTGTTTTCAACTTCAGACTTCTCTTGACAAAATAAACACCTGGTGTATAGTAAATAAATTATTCATGAATCCTAGTAAATGTAACGTAATGTCCTTTTCTTTAAAAACATCACCTTTTATTTTTGATTACAGGTTAGATAATGTCATATTTCAAAGACCTATAACATTTCGCGACCTCGGCGTAACTTTTGATAGTAAATTAATCTTCACTGATCATATCGATACCATTGTGTCTGAAGGCTCCAAAGCCCTTAGATTCATCGTTCGTACTAGTTGAGAGTTCATTAATACTGATACTCTGAAAATTCTTTATCAATCCTTCGTCAGATCGAAACTTGAGTACGCATCGCTAATTTGGAGTTCCAGTTATGATGTTCACAAGAATAACTTGGGGGCAGTTCAACGTAGATTTCTTAAATTACTATGGTTCACATCCGACGGTACCTATCCAGTGATTGGTTTTCCGCAAAGTAACTTGCTTGAAAGATATTCTATGACTACTCTTGAGGATAAGCGTACGTACTTTTCTCAAGTATTTTTGTTTAAATTACTACACAATGATTTTGACGGACCCGAAATAATTAGTAAGCTTAATTTTCACGTTCCCAGATTAACCTCTCGTAATCACCAAGTTTTCTATTTAAGTACGCCGCGTACCAACGTACTAAATAATTCACCTTTATATACGATTTGCAGTACTTCTAACAAATTATGTAGCGACTTCGATATTTTTAATTGCAGCCTTAGTGACATAAAACGTTCTAAATTAAATAACCAGTGATTGTCTTTGTTTTTCTTAATTTACTTTGAATCACATATGTGTATATTTGTATACATAGTTTTTATATTTAAACATTTTCCATGTTATTTTTTTCTCTCTCTCCGTATCATTAGTTATTCATAGTTCGTACATTTAAGTAAATTTTGTCTTCATTTTACTTTCTTTCTATGTTGTTGTATATCTTGTAATTAATGCTTTGTATGCCTTTATTCCTGTTCTGTAATTGGGTATCTTACCTGTTGAACACTGTATGCAATAAAATAAATAAATAAATACCGCGCAATCAAATGTGGAAAATGATGAAGATAATAAAAATAACTCGTTACAAAAATTTTTGTGAGAATTCCTGGTTTTCTGAAAAAATCGTGAATTTAACCTTTTTATCACCTAAATCGACTGTAATACATTTAGATTTACTATCTGCCATGAAATTTCTACCTATATGTTTACTACTGGGTCACAAATGCTGGACATCTTTTGGAGAAATAACCTCCCCTTGTATAATGACTATCTACTAATGCTGCCGTGAGCAAATTGTTCCTGGCAACGAGCTTGCGCCGCCATCAAATTAGCTTGGTTAGAGTGGCTTCGACCCCACTAATCTTGTCATTCTAGCGACAAGCCTATAATTTAATTTTTGTCATCCGAGATGAACTCATGTGAGAAATAGCTTCAATCAAGAATTTAATTATTTACAGCTTAGTATTCAGATTCTATACAGATTCGAAAGCAAAAATGAGTTTTGATGACACTTTCATAACAGCTGATTTATATTCCAGAATATTAATTAAAAATGAAACATACAACCATACAAGTAGGTTTGTTGTGGAGTCAAATTGCACTAGACTTAAACTCCAATTCTATGTTCCATGAAACTGTGAAAGTTCCTTGAAGAAGATCTAAATATTCAAATATCCAGAGGTTTATTATGAAGGGTGGCCAAGCTCATAAGGACACTCTTGTAACTACTGAATAATCGAATACATTATTTTCAAATGTAGCCCGGTGATTTGTGATAAAATGTTCAATTTTGTGATGTAAAGAACAAAAATGACTGGTTTGGATGTAATTTAAAAGACAATGTAACTTTTAAATAAGACCTCTATAAATAGTTTTGCATATTTGGATCCTGCTGATCAAATACATATGATCCAACCACCAGATTTTATTTTAATTTGTATAAAATATATGTCGGAATCGACGAGGGGCAAGGGGCGTTTCAGGGCGGATCTATTAGATTTAGGCCACACATTGGTAAACACAATAAAATAACTTAAATGATAGTCGCATAAATAACAAAATTACATGAGGTATGATTTATCTAAACAGGTAAGTGTCTTAGGATTGAAAATACAAACAATACCACCAAAATACTGGAGCTAGCAGTCCACTACTGCCAGTCCCGCGATTTCAACTATTCTCTACCAAGTTTATCTTAAGACTCGGTACTTATCTGCGGGATCATCAGGCATGTTGTTCCGCTCGCCGGGAAGAGGGCTGGTTCCCAGCGGCTCCAGACGTCCTCATAGTTTACACGACCACATCTTCGAGATGTTTACTCTTTACATTCCTTAATCGGTACTTGTTGACAACGTTCTTTTGACTCCACTGAATTATGAGCAGGCGTCCACAAGACTGTCGAAAGGCGTCTACCAAAGCATCGGAAGGCGTCCGCACGGGGAACGTAAAGGGGACGTCTCCGACATATATATTTTTTTTAATTTTTAATTTTAATTACAGGAGGTTGCGGCTTGGTTAAACTTATTAAAAAACAATTTCAATTCTAACAATGATTGATCGTACAAAAAAAGGTAAATGTAGATATAAAATTAGTAACAAATCTATTTAAGAAACTACTTCGCAAGACAATAAAGTTACGGGTAAATAGAGAGTGGTAAGTATAAAGTTTTCAAAGATTACAAAAAAAACCGCTGCCTAAGGAATCACTACATCCAGATTTCCCATTCAAGTATCTCTAAAGGAAAACATCTTGACTAAATTTGCACTCTAGTATGTGGAAATAATTGGTCATAAAATTTTAATGTATTAATATTTGCGGCAGATGTCATAAACAAGTTTGAGGCGCCGACTTCTAGCATAAACGCCAAAAAGGAGTTTCTGGACTCTTATTGCACCCCCTTCAACGGAGTTATCTTATTCAGATGTCATTACAATAAATACGTGTACCAAATTTCAAGTAGATATCTCAAATTTATTTTATCAGCCCTTCTAATAATGGGGATGGAAATGGGGATGGTGCAAAATATTTAAAAAAACCTGAAGCCTAATTTCGGCGCTAGAGGGCGCCGAAGAAAAAATTTATTTTTGCAACAAAAAAAAATTTACCCACACCGAGGATCGAACCCGCCACCCTATTGCGGGTCAAATCTTACTATTTTCACGTTGCGGGAGAGATTTTTTTAAGGGTCAAAGGATTGATATTTTTTGTAGAACTTTTTGTGGTTGATGGAAAAACTTGTTAGCTTTCATTTGCACCGAACCTCGTGTCCCAAATGTTGTAATAAACAAATCTCACGCAATATCACTTTTATTTCTGGTTCCGGTTATCCGATCAAGTTGTTTCTGGTCTCAAAATTTTCCTTTTTCCAAGCACTTTCATATGCACAAAACCCCATTTCGATACGCTTACCCAGAGCCGAGATATTCCATTTGTTAATTTGTAAAAACTTTAAATAAACAAAAGCAAACAGTTGCATTCATGCAGACTTCTATGGAGGTTATGCCCGACCCAAATATTTATCGTTTAAAGTTGGTTTGAAGTCGATCAAACTTTCGAAAAAAAAGTTATTTGCTAATTAGCAAATGATGACAATTGTTAAACAATCAAAAAGTATTGAAGATATCGGGCCAAAAAAATATGGTATCTACATTCTTGGATATAAAAGTATATTTTTTTTTAAGAAAACAATATCATGACCTTATTAGTTTCGGAGTAATCAATTTGTTAATTAAGAAATTTATTTTGGCTATAACAAATGAACGGGTTGACAAAATGAGTTGTGCCTGACGCCAAACGACGCGTATTGAAAATATATTTCGATTGAATCAAGATTTTTTCGGATTCATCAAACCGTTGTCATTTTATTAAATGAAAACGAAAAAAATGTTCTTTAAGCAATTATTTGACCATGAAGCTCTCGCGGTTTAGGAAAATTTGTCATAAGAAAATCTTGGTATACAAAATTTGTAAAATCACCTTTTTTTCCCCCAGGCAGACTCGCCTATATACTTTTTGTCAGTCTCACTATTTGACAGGATTTTCACGAACGGAGGATGTTAAAAATAGACTAATTTTGGCCTAAACTAGGCAACCAAAAATGAACACGGTTTTCCCGTAGAATGCGATGATATACTCGGTTTTGCGAAAGAATGGCGGCAAAATGTAGAAAAGTTAAGAGAATTCACAAAATCCATCCTGAGATATTAGCAAGTTGAACTTTTAAGATCCACTATATTATTTTACTTTAGATTGTGGTGGTTTCTTTTAGTATTTTTCTCGTGGAATATAAATATTTACTTCGCTTTGCTGAAAAATGTCAGGAAAATGTGGAAAAATTAAGAGAATGCCCAAAAATTTACAAATTCGAGTCTGTAATATTCAAAATTACTCCACTCCTTTTTGCGGAAAAATGTTGGGAAAAGGCGTAAGAATTGAAACGATGCTTGAAAACTCGTTATCTTACTACGAGATAAAACCACTATAATCTCAAGTTAATAATGTGGCGAATTTTCCACCTCTTGGGAAACACCCTGTATGAATCAGTGGGTTCTAAATAATTTCAACAAGAGATAAACCACTACTAACACTTTATTTAACAATTCACTGACTGTACAATACTTGTTTACTTAATATTATTTAACCTCACTTTTCAACTTGTTCACTTTTATAAACTGTCTTCTTAATAAAACTTCTTCTTCCGCGCTGGTAATCGCGCCTTATATACTCTGAAATTACCTCTAGATTGAACCAGAATCTTCTTCCACCACATTCGAGAAAATTCCTTGGTTCTTTCTAGATTCTTTCCAGTCACTATCAGTAGGCATAGGCGTATCATCTCCAGTTCCAAGGGGGTGTAATTCATAACAATAATAATGGTTCTTCATATGTTTCACTTGGGAATGACGCAGGCTTGTGAGTTTTCAAACATTTTCTTAATTTTTCGCATTCTCCTAACATTTTCCTGTAAAAGTGAGTAGCCCTTTGTATACCACGGGAAAAATACTAGAAGAAACCACCTGAATTTCGCGTAATAAGCTCCGAATCTTACAAAGTTTAACTTTTGAATATTACAGGCTGGAAATTTGTGCATTTTTAAGCATGTTCTTAATTTTTCCGCATTTTGTCGGCATTTTTCGGCAAAGAGAAGTAGATGTACATTCATATAAGAAGATATATAAACGTTTTAGATTGGAGGAAATAACTTGAAAACCGAGTTAAAAACACTTTTTGGGCATTTTTTAGTAGGTTTGCCTCCCCTCCATTCAATTTAATTATACGAGATTCACGACAAAAAAATTCAGACCAGACATGATATGATTATTTGGCAACTTTGAAGGTTTACTACCCGTAAAGCTCGAATAGAATTTCTAAATTTAAAACATTTTATTTATCAAATTATATATATCAACTTACACGTTGATATATTTTTCAAGGTATTTTTAAATAAACATTGTTTTGAAAGGAGCAAGCAAATTTTATTCGTAGCTGTTTATATTTAAAAACACTGTTATGATACATTACAAGATTATAACATTCAAACACAGTGACAGGATTAATAAATGTCACCAAAATATATGACGAATTCCTCGTAATTATCAACTATTCAATTCTAAATCTTATCTCAAAGTTATTTTACTATATTATCTCATACACACCTTTTTACGCATTTTACATGTTTTCTTTATTATATATTAAGTCAACTAAAAGTCTATAAAATAGCGTTATCTATTTAAAATTTATGTTCTCAAATAAATTTATATTGTAGTAAAAACCAATATTGGATGATAAACAGTATTATTCGTAAATATAATATACTGGGCACCAATGAAATTAAATCTTCCACAAATAACAACCTCGTACGTCATATTTAAACTTCATGAACATAAAGTTGGCACCCAGAGTTAGCACCTCAGATTCACACTAGGTCTGAAATGGCAACATAAAGAGCGGCCGCGCCACCGCTGGCGGGGATTATCTTGTTTCAAGGAGTAGAAGAGGACTGTCGGGGGTGGAAAGCGGCAGTTCGTTGCCGGATCGAATTTTCCGATGTAAAAAAATTTTCCGGCTCTGAAATGCGCATGCAAAGAGCTGCCGCGACTCGGGTTGTGGCAATTATCATGATTCAGTGTAAACTAACCGCCTTTCAATTTTCAACGCGGCAGCTCAATGCCAAGTCGAGTTTTCCGGGGGAAAGAGTTTTCCGACCGTGGAAGGGAAGGGCCAAGAGCTGCGTTACCCATGGGTACCTTTTGACCCATTTTCAGCGCGGCAGCTCAACGCCAAGTTGAGTTTTCCGGAGGAAAAGGATTTTCTGACCGTGGAAGGGAAGGGCCACGAGCTGCCGCGATTTTCTGACTGTGGATGCTTTTCTATCAACAATAGGTATTCTTTGACCTACTTTCAGCGCAGCAGCTCAACGCCAAGTCGAGTTTTCCGGGGGGGAAAAGAGTTTTCCGACCGTGGAAGGGAAGGGCCAAGAGCTGCCACGATTTTCTCTCTGTGGGTACTTTTCTTTTAACAAGAGGTACCCTTTGACCCACTTTCAGCGAGGAAGCTCAACGCCAAGTCGAGTTTTCCGCGGGAAAAACAGTTTTCTGGCCGTGGAAGGGAACGGCCACGAGCTGCCGCTTTTTTCTCTCTGTGGATGCCTTTCTTTTAGCAACAGGTACCCTTTGACCAACTTTTGCGGCAGCGCTTGGCCCTTCCCTTCCACAGTCGGAAAACTCTTTTCCCCCGGAAATTCGACTTGGTATTGAGCTGCCGCGGTGAAAGTGGGTCAAAGAGTACCTATTGTTAAAAAAAAACATCCAGAGAGAGAAAATCGCGGCAGCTCGTGCCCTTTTCTTCGTTGTAAAACTTTTTTCCCGCGAGAAACTCTACTTAGCATTGAGCTGCCGCACTGAAAATGGGTAATAGGGTTCCCATTGGTAAAAGAAAAGCATCTCAATCAAAACTCAATTTGGCATTGAGCTGCCGCGCTGAAAGTGGGTCATAGGGATCCTATTGGTAAAATAAAAGCATGCACAGAGAGTAAATCGCGGCAGCTCGTGGCCCTTCCCTTCCTCGGTCGGAAAACTCTCTGGCCCTTCCCTTCCACGGTCGGAAAACGCTTTTTCCATCCGGAAAGCTCGACTTGGCATTGAGCTACCGCGCTGAAAATAGGTCAAAAGGTACCCATGGGTAACAGAGAAGCATCCACAGAGAGAACATCGCGGCAGCTCTTGGCCCTTCCCTTCCACGGAAAACTCTTTCCCCCGGAAAACTTCACTTGACATTGAGCTGCTGCGCTGAAAATTGGAGGGCCGTTAGTTTCAACTGAATCATGATGTTTGCCACAACCCGAATCGCGGCAGCTCTTTGCATATGCATTTCAGAGCCAGAAAATTTTTTTACATCGGAAAATTCGATCCGGCAACGAGCTGCCGCTTTCCACCCCCGACAGGCCTCTTCTACTTCTTGAAACAAGATAATCCCCGCCAGCGGTGGCGCGGCCACTCGTTACGTTGCCGTTTCAGACCTAGTGTGAATCTGGGGTACTAACTCTGGGTGCCAACTTTATGTTCATTTAAACTTCCACCAACTCTAAAACACATTTCGAGTTTCACAAGTTATTTATTGAAGTTTCCATTGACAGAAAAAAAATTCATATCACTGATACAAACACATCAGTCAATTGCACGCTACTTCCCGTACTATAAGAAAAAATCTTCTCATTTTGTCATTAAAAATTTAACTTAAACGTAAGTTAGGTATCTATTAATTTCGATGGTTTGCCAATAGCAAATTTATTGAATTATCTGATATAACGTAGTGACATTTTTTAACCAATAATCCATTATTTTCCAGTACTGGCATCAAAACTATAAAATACACAATCGACGTTTATTATCTGCAACAAAGTGCACAGATGGATGCACAGATATCTCTTCGAGATCGGTATTCGTTTTTATCAGCTTAATGCTGCATATTAAAGCGCTGTTGCCATTCTCTCGGCACTGTATTTTAGTAGAGGACTTGCACATGATATAATATTTAATGAGGATTTCATGCGGCGTTGCCAGATCTACTGTTTTGAAAAATAATCTAGATATGTAACCATTAGGACCAATGATAACGATTAGTAACTAAAAACGCTGTAATATTGTTAGTAAGTATTATTGCCTTTTGTAGACATACATCACAAGCTCTTAGAAGTAAAGCAAACTATTGTTGAGCTGATAAACCATTTGGCAACACTGATTCCATGACAATTCGTATCGTGAAAGTCATATCCTATTTTAAATACATTCAGCTAGTCATAAGACACCAGGAAGTTAAAACAAATATTAATGTCATTTAATTTAATTCTGAAGTAATGAATCTTATCTTAATGAGTACGAGGGTTGGGTTTGTTATGGTTGTGGCGTTTTTCAGATGAAGAAAATTGTTTTCAACGAGTGAATTTTATTATGCAATTAAATGATTGCAAATTACAAAACCGAATTAAATTTTTTATGTAAGTTCTAAGTACTAGATCCGCAATAATTAAATTTAGATGCCGAGCACTTTAATGGTGTGTTAAAATGATTGGATGCTCGACATGTTCGTTGTTTCATTTAAATTAAACTATTTGCTAATTTATTGAAAAATAAGTGTACTTTTTTTATTAAAATATGCTGTAAAATGCAGAATGATATGGGTGATACGTACCCTTATATAGTCTATAAGAGTGTAGGAAAATAACTCCGGACTAGTATTCCTTGGCTTAAATCCTACATGTCGTCGAAAAAAAAAAAAAACAAGAGTGTGAATTTTAACTTAGTTGGGGACCCAGATTGTTTTATTTTATAATAATAATAATAATAACAAAACACCCAATTACGGGAAATACTTAACAATAGAAATATCATAAAGAACTAGGTGTTATCAAAAGTAAATGTAAATATACATAACGATAAGTTATTTTTATCACATAGGCACAACTTATAAAACAAATAGATAACAAACCTAATAAATAGTCAAAGGTAATCATAGTTTCAAAGCTACCATAATGAGATAGTTTATTAGTTATTACACATTATAAATATTGGTGATCAAACTAGACAATCTGTTCATGGAATATTACAAATAAATATTTTACCATTTCTAGGGACAAAATATGTATTTAATAAAATGCTGCAATCTGTTTTATTATGGACTAGAATAAATAAAGATGTAAAAGATAACAGAGCCACGACTTTGCGCTAATCGTAATAGCTGGAATCTACCTGACAAATTGCTGTAGTCAATTCCTCGATTCCCTATCTTTTTTAAATGCCAAGAATTTCAAAAATGTTCTGCTATACTATTTACATGACACTAAATGACTAAATAATTATTTCATATTCAATCTCCTCCTTTAATAAGGTAACATCCTTTAATAATGTAACTTCCACATTGTTATCAATAAATCACGGCGTACCACAGGGGTCGGTCCTTGGACCAATGTTGTTCATTGTTTATATAAATGACTTAATTTATGCAAACCTAAACTGTAGTACTATACTATATGCCGATGATACGACAATAATTACAACAGAAAATGACATAAAATACCTAATACATGATATGGCGAATAAAACAGCAGATCTTCAAAACTGGTTCACAGCAAACAAATTACTGCTAAACAATAAAAAAACAATGAACATGATATTTTCACAGCGTAATTTAGATAACGCCAATAACCCAAAGTGTATAAAATTTCTTGGAGTGTACTTAGACCCACTCCCTACCTGGGAACATCTAGTAGATTCTATGGTTAAAAAACTGAATAAAACATTGTACTTAATTAGAAATCTTGTGCATGTAGTGCCTACGGAAGTGGTAAAAACTGCGTATTTCAGCTTCTTTCACTCGGTAATTAGCTACCCTCATAATACCAGAAACAATGGTCACATTAGAACAAAACACGTGAGATTAAATCACAGCCGAGGAGCTAAAAATTATTACGGGCCATTATTTTTTAACAAACTGCCAAATACAATAATAAACCTTAATTTAAAGCAATTTAAAAACAACATAAAAATAAATCTTATAGATTGGGTCTTTTATAGTTTTGAAGAATTTTTAAATGCTGAAATATGAATTTTATGTATTTTGACTTTGGTATGACATTGTATTTGCCGACATGTAATTTGACTGTATAACTAAGTTCCATACTTTATAATATATGCTTGTATTTTCTTCATTAAATTTGTATACAATGTGTATATATGTGTATGTACGTGTGTATTTTGTGTATCTATATTACTGTGTAGAATTTCTGTTATAAATTATACCTATTATCTCTTTTCTTATATACATATATATATTTATTGCTGTATATCCATTTACGTGTCTGATTGAGCATTTATACTGAAAAGACAAATAAAGAATTTATTTATTTATTTATTTAATTTTGATCTTTAACTATTAGAAACACAAAAGCTCATATGTTTAACTATTTTTGAAATCTTTGTAACTTTTTACAATAAAACCTAACTTCCCGGAAGCTACAGATAGTACGTACACAATATCAGACAGGTAATATAATTTATCACGGAAATATATGGTTGTTTTTAACAATTTTACGAGTACTTAATAGGAGTTAAATTAATTCTGTATTTATGATTATATGTGTTTTCCTTATGAACAAAATAATATTGCATTTAGATAGATTTAGCTAAGGTGATAAATACCAGTCAGCAATATTGTCAATTACAGGCTGTAAAAATATACAATCCTCTGCAGTATCATTATCTCCATCATTGTTTTATAGATTTTAATGTCAACAAAAAATAGAGTTGGGTGGTTGATTTTAGCAACTAGATCGTTAGTAAAAGTAAGAACAAGCAACGGACTCAAATTGGATCCTTGAGGGGCAGGTAAAGTTTATTCATTCAGCGTATTTGACATTTTCGCATTCCACAAGTTGTCTTCTATCTGTAAGATAGGATTTAAAGAGATGACTTAATCAGTCCTAATAGTTTTCAAAGCATTACAATTTGATTATTTGATCAAAAATCTATTGATTGATTGATTGATTTGTCAGCGTACGGTGAGCATTGCTGCCGATTCCCGGTATCCAGTCTGGAGGTTCGTTCCACGCAGCTCGGTCATCCGCCAAACGGCCTGATGTAGCCGCCCAGCCGCCCACAATTACATTCTTCACTCAGTGTCACATATTTATGTCACGACCGGGCGGCCCCACCAGACCGCCCAACGGACGACCAAACCGAGTGCCGGAACAAACCTTGGATGTTTTACAAACCAGGATGGGGAGTGTAGGTGCTTTTGAGATGCTTCTGTTTAGTTTCCATCTGTCATCATCAGGTTTCCATGCTTCTTTTAAGTTCCATCTACCATCATCTGTTTATTTATTCTTCTTCTAAGTTTTTTGTTTCTTCTGTTTCTGGATCTAGCAGTGTGCACCGCTTCCAGTCCGCTTGCGTCCATGGGTATGTGGTTTCATGTTTTCCAGAAATCTGTGTTTTAGTTCGCCGCAATGAACTTTAATTTATATTAACCGTTCCACAGGTAAATATTCATTTGCGGTGGAAGTGCAGGGAAGGTCTCTGTCTTGCAGTAAAAAGAGCTTCTGTCGGCGGGTTATGAGAAAGAGGAACGAAAGAATATTTTGTACACCCTGAATATTGGTTTGTTTTTGAAGTAAAATTACTTTTAGTTTTAGTCTCCGTTTTCCAATTCCTCTTTTCTATTTCGTTACCTTTGTTTAATACCTTTCCAATTTTAATTTTTAATTTTTTTCAATTTAAATAAAGAAATAAACTACACCACCCCCACTCCCTTATTAAAAGAGTTGATAAAATTAAATTCAGATTTTCACTTGAAACTTGTTACACGTATAACGATATCTTAAACTAGATTATATTTTGACATGATTGCGTTGAGGAAGTGGGGGTAATTTGTGGTAAATAGGGGAAACTAAGTAATGCAAGCTGGTAAGGGTACAGAAACTTCAAATTCGGTGTATGAAATAGAAGCCAAGGCCTCAGATTCTTTTATAATATTTTTCAACCCCCCAGTACCCCTACTCCATTATTAAAGGGGTCGATAAAATAAAATTGAGATATTCACTTAAAATTTGATAGACGTATGTATTATTAGTACAGGCAAATTAGCCATTTAGGGTAACAAAAATTAATAAAAGGATCATCTCTGGGATTTAAGTAGGTAATAGCCTGGAGAGTGAGATGATGCATATTCTTTGCATTTCCAAATTCCGGGAAAATTAAAAAAAAATTGGAAAAACGTTTTGATTTTAGTTTTTTTTGCTCTAGCGGCCAAAATAATGAAAATAGAGCAACAAAAGTTATAGCTCGTCTCTTTCTCTACAAAAAAGGTCTTTACAAATGTTTGTCTTACTTAAGCCGTTTAGGAGATAAATCCAGTTTTCCACTTATAGTTTTGAGCCGCTTCGAAATGCGCGAAAAATGAGAATTCTCCGGGAGTTTCGTACGACCGGGCTCATCGATCGATAATTCTTACTATTCAGAGCCCCTAAAAAAATTAAAATAACACAAAACGCAGAGAAAAGTCTCAGCTTTAAAACGGAACTAATCACAAAATTCATAAAAAATTTTATCATAGATAAAAAGTGTCAGAAGATGGCTTAGTAAACTTTGCACAGTTGATCCACAGATTTATTCTTATCTTATATCTTATCTTTGCCGGGAGTTGTTAGAATGATAATTCATTTTGCTTGTATATTTTTATATAATGATATATTAATCCAATTAACATTTTATTACAATTGCTTTTGTTGGAAAAATATGCCTTGCCATCAAAGTAGAGGGTATATTTCTCATCGATCAATCACCTCCAAATTTTGGAGTTCCATTCGCTATATCTTTATTAATAATAATAGCACAGTCCTAATTTTTGGATTATAAGTATAATAAAACATATTTTTTGGAATGACTAGAGTTTTTTAAATGCGCGCAGTACTTTTTAAATTTGTCTACATTATTCATACACTTTCAGAAAATGCACAAGTATACACAGTAAAACATATACAACTTATTTGTTTCTTAACATTCTTCAATGAAATTTTCAAGAAATATAGGTTAAAGTAAGTGGTATCGAATCCATGAAGTGAAAAAGGACCCATTCTTCCGGGAGAAATCGGCAGGATGCATAAAACTCAAAGATAAGAATAAATCAACTGTATAAAGTTTACTAAGCCATCTTCTAACACTTTTTTCTCTATGATAAATTTTTTTATGAATTTTGTGATTAGTTCCACATTAAAGCTGAGACTTTTCTCTACATTTTATGTTGTTTTCATTTTTTTAGCGGCTCTGAATAGTAAGAATTATCGATCGACGAGCCCGGTCGTACGAAACTCAGGGTTCAGACTTTGCAAAGCTGAAAAAATCCCTGAATTTTCCAGGTTTTCCATAACCAAAAATATTAATTTCCATATGTTTTTCAGTAAAGTAATTTTTTATTTGACTTAACAATTCCTTGAATTGAATTGAATCAGTGAAAATTCTTAGATTTTCCATACAGAGACGCAGAATTCCCTGATTTTTTATACAATTTATAAAATTCCCTGATATTTCCAGTTTTTATTTTAAGATTATTAAATTCCCTGAGTTTTCCAGATTCTCCAGGTTTTCCATACGAGTCCGAACCCTGTCATTTTCCGCGCATTTCGGAGCGGCTCAAAACTATAAGTGGAAACCTGGATTTATCTCTTAAACGGCTTAAGTAAGACAAAAATTTGTAAAGACTTTTTTTGTAGAGAAAGAAACGAGCTACAAATTTTGTTGAAAACTTTTTTCTGTATTTTCATTATTTTAGCCGCTAAAGAAAAAAAACTGAACATCAAAAAGTTTTTCCAAATTTTTTTGAATTTTCCCGGAACTTGGAAGTGCAAAGGATGCATCATTCCATTCTACAGGTTATTACCTACTTAAATCCCAGAGATGATCCTTTTATTAATTTTTGTGAGGTTTTTACAAAATTTTGCATTCATTGCCTGTATTATACAGGGTGTTTGGTGCATCGTGTGCCAAATTGAAGTGGCCGACAGAAAGGGTTATCTGCTATCCTTTCAGGCTCCTTAACACTTCCCATGCCCTGCTGGATTTTTCATATCGACCTTCTATCTTTTTAATGAAAAAAATCCCAAATTCTACATTTAAATTCAAATTATAAAAAAAGTATTAGGCGTAGACTGCGAATTTCATTTTTATTTTGATGTGCATTGTTGAAGGATTCTTTTAAATCCAAAATTACTGGCATTAGTCATCTAGTTGTTTTTTTATTCACTCGCAAACTTTCGGAATAGGTAAAATTTAAATTTAAACTTAGATTTTAGACGGCTATAAAAAAAAACTCAGAGCAGCCGGGATCTTCCAACTCCCTCAAAAATTCTCTAGTCTATCCTCTTGCTAATGATGTGCCACATGTCATAAAAGTCTTTTAATAACTTCGTGAATTCGCTAAATTAATGAATCGGGTCACATAAGGCTAATATTCAAAATTTCGAATAAAAAATTATATTTGCCTAAATTATGCATGGCAAACGCGAGCTCTTTGGCACGTCCCCAGACATAAAAATCCAACAGAGTTAGGTTTGTGGAACGTGGAGGCCATTGAATAGGGCCATCCCGCCCAATCCACGCATTTGGGAACACATTGTCTAGATATTGTCTTACAATCAATCGCCAGTGCGCAGGACAGCCGTCATTTTGAAAAACTATAGGCGTATACGTAGATTGGGCGGGATGGCCCTATTCAATGGCCTCCACGTTCCCCAGACCTAACTCCATTGGATTTTATGTCCGAGGTCGTGCCAAAGAGCTCGTGTATGCGACGGAGGTTTCGACTAGGGAGGAACTTGTCCTCTTGTCCAACTCATAGAAACGGCTTTCGGTACAATTAGGGAGGAAATACGACTTCATACAACAACTGTCGAAATACGAAGCAGATGTCGGGTCTGCATTCGCAACAGAGACCAATACTTTGAGCAAGATTTTTAAATTTTTTTAATAAATGATAAAAATGTAACTGTTTCTTTATTTCAAGAAAAATAATGAACAAAAAGAAATAGAAGAGTGAGATAACAGATTTTACCTGTTTTCCATGCATAATTTAAGCAAAAATAATGTTTTATTCGGAATTTTGAATATTAGCCTTATGTGACCCGATTCATTAATTTAGCGAATTCACGAAGTTGTTAAAAGATTTTTATGGCATGTGGCACATCACTAGCAAGAGGATAGACTAGAGAATTTTTGAGGGAGTTGGAAGATCCCGGTTGCTCTGAGTTTTTTTTATTGCCATGTAAAGTCTAAGTTTAAATTTAAATTTTACCTATTCCGAAAGTTTGCAAGTGAATAAAAAAACAACTAGATGACTAATGCCAGTAATTTTGGATTTAAAAGAACCCTTCAACAATACACATGAAAATAAAAATGAAATTCACAGTCTACGCCTAATACTTTTTTTATAATTTGAATTTAAATGTAGAATTTGGAATTTTTTTCATTAAAAAGATAAAAGGTCGATATGAGAAATCCCGCAGGGCATGGGAAGTATTAAGGGGCCTGAAAGGATAGCAGATAATCCTTTCTGTCGGCCATTTCCATTTGGCACACGATGCACCAAACACCCTGTATAACGATATTTGGAACTATATTATATTTTGAGATGATTCCGTTGAATGGTTGGGGGTTAAATAGAAGTAAATAGGGGAAAACAAGCGGTAAGAATACAGAAATTTGGGATTTGGTGTATACACTAGAAACCAAGGCCTCAGGTTTCTTTCTAATATTTTTCAAACCCCGCCACCTCCGCTCCATTATTAATGGGATTGATAACATAAAATTGAGATATTCACTTGAAAGTTAGTAATCGTATGTATTGTAATGACATCTGATTGAGATGACTCCATTCAAGGGGTGGGAGGTGGCAGTTTGTGAATAGGGGAAACAAGTAGGGTAAACTAGAAACTTAATTTTTAACGTATAGGTATGGTAGAAACCAACGCCTAAAACTTTTCTGACACCTACCCCAAATATTATTAAAATTCTATGACCAATAATTTCCACATACTAGAGTGCAAATCTAATCAAGATGTTTCCTTTAAAGTGACTTGGATGAAAAATCTGGATGTGGAAGTAGTGATTCCTTAGGCAGCGGTTTTTTATTATAGATACCCCCTTAAAATCCTCATGTAAAACAGTGAATAACACTGTATATGTACTAAAACAACTAAATAAATATTACATGTTCGTAAAGTATCGTACACATACCTACCACCAACTTGCATTTTTGAGTTTTGACATGTTACAGTTTCATGATAGTATTTTAACAAATGGTATATCGTACATGACAAAAATACGAACAGGTTTTTCATGTGATGGTGCTTTAAAATAAACGAACATACCTACCCACCCGCCTACTAGATCTTAAAATAAATCGAAACTGATTTTTTAGATAGGTCGATAAGTATTTATATTCCGTTTTCTCTTACTTTATTCGCTAGTTTAAACATTTAGATCACATATTGGATTAGGTATTTGCCTAAAAATATTTATTGTCAGATGAGTTACCAAAACAGAGCCTAATTATTAACAAAAATTGATAATGCATCAAAGAATCAAAAATATCTTCTTTAAATTCATATTTTAAACCCTTGTACGAATAAATCTATGTACCTACCTATCTACTTATGTATGCCTACCTTAGATGATAAACAATCTAATTAGAGTAATAATTATAGTTAGACATGGTAAATTAATAAATGTACGTACAATTTTTAATCGGTCGTCTGATATGCGATAAACTAATGACATATTTTTATAACTACTAAGTAACTTCACTTCTTCGATACACATTTATCAAACAAATTAAAATTTAACAATACGCGAGACAATATGAAGCATGTTATTGACCTTAAAATTATTCTGAAAACAGCTGACAAATATTATTATTTTACGTAACTATACTGTATAGGTAGGTACCTGATTCACAATACCTATACAAAAACTAGATATCTTTGACAAATAAGTACCCAGTTTCCTGAGAAAGATAAGTCATAATTTACCGGCTATTAATGTAATAAACTAAGTAAATAGCTAGGTACTAGTTGAAAAAATAGAAGTATAAAACACTGCAGTAAGTTTCTTCTAGTACCTAGGTGTACCAGAATTTATTTTTACTTCTGTTTTATTTACAAAATACGTAAATATAAGGGGCACACTATGTTTACGTATAGAACATGCAGGTACTTAACATTAAGTGGAAATAAATTATCTTCCAGAGCCCATTCGTTTAGAAAGACATAACCTGTAAAAACTAACCACACTATAATCGGTGTTGATTTATATACTCTTTTACAATGAGGGGCAAGTCAATAAAAAGGGGGTTTAACCGCATCTCAAAACAGGTGAATTTGCATCTCAAGGGGATGAATGCGGTATTTTGCACACTATCGTGAGAAATACGCAAGGAAAATTTAATATCTAACTGAAATTTAAAAGGCAAGAACTTACTTTATTTATCGAAACACTATTCACAATTGTGGGATATTTTGAAACCACCGAAAACTCGTTATTAAACAACAGACGAACGCGACATAGCACCCTCGGTATCGCCATTTTGTAGGTACTGACAGAGTCAGAGACTGCTTATTTTTATTTCATGCCGCCTCCAGTCTCATCCCCTACTGCGCACATCGATTTTGTTTCAAAAAAATACTTTTGCTAATTTTATTTATTGAATAATAGATATTTAATTGCAAATTTAGTACATCTAGGTGTTACATATTTAAAAAGCCCTAAATTAATAACAACATATTCCACAACACACCTGTATCTTAAGTGAATTGTTGGTTGCAGATGTTACAGACATCCAAACAAGTAAACAATATTGTAATTGGTAATTAAATAAATTATAGAATTTGCATACATAGGTAATCATTCAAAAAGATTAAAATGTCAAGTTATATGTAAATTGGCATAATTTGAAATAAAAACAAAAATACGTTTTCTACATTTGAATATTTTTCCTACTTGCAGAAGGTAGGTATGCAGTGTTGCAACTGACGCATCACATTGCAGTGAATAATAAATAATAAATATTTATTTTGACAGTGACAAAGATTAGAGTAGGGCGGTAGGGCTTACGAGCCTGACATAACTATTAAAACAATTATAATTAAAAATTTAAATAATTCACTTATAATTCGCATATTACAGATACAGTTTTTTAATAATAACATGCTCAAGTTTTTCGAAATGTGTGTATCAAACTCCATTAAAAATCCTGATTTTTTTAAAGTATACCTACCTATATATCTCCCATCTACATGTATCTTACCTTTAAAATAAATCTTTTGACAAAATCTTCAAGAAAAAAATTAGCAAAATACTCCGTATAATGTATATATATGGCATAGTTGGAACGGTAGACGACAGAGTCGGCTTGAGGCGTGAGGAGTATGATCTAACATATACTTATTATGGTTTACAACTGCGTATTGCAAGGTAGAGAATTCAGGGCGTAAATAAAATTAAATTCAATAATATGTAAATAATCACTCGTAATTAATACCTACTTTATATTAACTGTCAATTACTACTTGCTATTATGCATTTCAAATTCAAGCAAATTACCAAAGAGATGGACTCAATACACATCCATTTTACCTTAAATATGACATATTGACATATACAATATACAGGGTGTCCGAATAATTCATGTACAGCTACTATAGGGTCTTATATATGGTCAAAATAAGTCTATCTAAGTAAATTTATTACTTCTACCCCAAGTTACCTTGTTTAGCCGCTAGAGGCCATCAAAATATTGCTGAAAATGGTGGTCATTTCGAAAAATTCTTGTAAAAGAGCAGTCCTCTACGAATTTCTTTAAACTAGAATACACTATTTCTTTTTCGTTAACAAATAAAGTAGGTACTTTAAAATAAAGTAATCAAATCTGGTTTGAATTAGAAACACGTAATTTTAGTGATATGTGGTAAGAAAAGTAATAAAACCAAAGCTGCTACGGTACAGGAGCTAGGGTGCAATTACCTGACACATTTGTGTAGAGTAGTATAGCTATAAGAGTTCTGAATCACTTTCCTCATGGGAGATTGGACCTAGACGGCACGTGTCCATCCGGAGCGTCTCTGTGGATGTTATGTAGTTGGCTGGGTACCTCAGCGTTGTGCGTATTAGAAACAGGGAAAATATTTGTTTATATTAAAGATAAATACAGAATTAAGCTATAGAGTCACTTCCCAAAAAATATGAGCAAGTTTGTTTAAAGGTGAGGGTATTTCTAGCATTTTTGTTAATATTTCGGTGATGTCACAATGTGACATCTGCATGAAGACATATAAACGCACTAAATTTCATACCCACTAAATTCATACCGAACGTTTAATGTTTCAAAGTTATTTAAAAAAGAAAATACTAGGTACTAATTTTTGTCAACATTGACGCTCTTAGTACGGAAGCCCATCGACAAAAGTGGATCGGGCACCGCAGTTACCGCCGCTTGGTGGAGATGTTGTAGGCATCTGTAGGTACCATTTACCCCAACAGCAGGTCACGCGACCACGCCCTCTTCGAAAGAGAGGCAAAAAACAAAGGGCCGCTTAGATGTTGCCAAAAGAATTCTGAAAAAATTCGGGCATATTTTTTGGGCAAAAATAAGCATCTTTTGTCTTTTAGTGTTTTTTTCCAAAGTGCTTCCTTCTCCAAGAAAAAAATTACAAGAAAGAAAATTTGTATTTTTGTAATTTTTTACGGGAGAAGGGAGCACTTAAAAAAAAAGGTTTAAGGTGACCATTCCCTAGAAAGAGACATCCGATAGGGAAATATTTATTATTTTTGCCCATAACTTGTTTTTCTTAGTACGTATATTTAAAACAACTATAATAGTACCTAAGTATATAGAACAAACAAGACTATTACTACAAATTTTCACTCAACAATTTCAGTGGTTTGCAAAATAGCTCGATCTAAAACTACGAAATAGGAAGATTAACATAATTTTTAAATTTAAATCTAGCTATTTTGCAACCTGCTGAAATTATTGAATGAAAATTCATAGTAATAGTCGTGTTATGGTCCTATACTTAGGTACTCTTATGAATAGTTTTTTAAATATACGTACTAAGAAAAGTTATGGTCAAAAATAATAAATATTTCCGTATCGGATGTCTGTTTCTAGGGACTGGCCACCTTAAGAAGCAAAAGTTGTTTATTTTTGTCTAACGAATATGCCTGAATTTTTTGGGATTTCTTAAAAAAAATATGGAAATTCTTGGCCGAAATTATTTTTGTCGTTAGACGTGTTCCTTCGACAATGGACTCCTTCGACGATGGACTCCTGTACTATCTCTAGCTGCTAAACGATTTGTGATATATGCAAATTTAAATAAATCGATTTATTATTTTCTGCAAAAGAGCCTATACATATTGAGACACCCTGTGTAATTAAAGTAAAAACATTGACATGATAAAATACTGATCTATTTTCTATTATCATTTATTTTTTATACATATTTTTCCAAAACAGCGACTAAGAAAGAGGTCGTATTAATTGTATATTAATGCTTATTATACCCTTCAGAATTCTGCCTAACTTTCAAAATGTTCGTCCATCTGCGCGCCGATGTGTGGTCGTCAGTCTGTGCGATCGTAACTTTTCTTATACGCACGATAACATAGAAGAGAAAAATTCAATCGCACTGAATTATAACTAGTAAGTTAGTTATACGGTGGAAGAAAACTATTATTTTTCTAAAATCGATCGTTAAACATTAAGGTTATTAAACATTTTACTTTAAAAAAAGTCTATATTAAACACGTGATGCGGCATGTGCTGGAGGACTGGCAGGATAGAGATAGCTGTACGTGTGTCTATAGCAGACATCCGCGACATCAGTTATCATGATGTTATTAGAAGTCCTATTCATGCAAACGGAGGTGAACTACAATAATGCATGGACCACAATACGTCGGGTAAGACGTTGCGAATAAGGAAAAGAAGTTCTGGAACAGAGTTTATTGGAAAAAGGAAAGTGCCATTGCGTACACTATCAGAAAACTCGGCAATTATTTTAGTGGAGATTACTTGAAAGAACTAAAACTATAACTGTAATATCGCCAAGATTTCGCATGCACACACTGCTTCGATGAGGTATATGAAAGACCTAAATAAAATAAGAAAATACTCTTTAATTTGTCACACTTCAAAATATATGATCAAAATCAGATTTTCCTGTGTTCTCAAAGTTTCAACTATCAGCAAAAAGTAGAGTCCATCACTTTCAGCTATATTGTCATGTATATGGAGAGAAAATTACCAAGAATGGCTTTATATTATAATGTGCCAAAAAGAACTTGTAGTTAACAGATTAGAAATGTATATTGGTAAAATATAATTTTATAAATATATGTATGTAATTTCAAATGTACCTACCTATGCTAAATTGTTGTGAGGGCAAGTGAATGTTATTGAGAAGTAAGCTATAAAATAAAGGCTCCATCAAGTTGCTTTAATAATAATTTACGTCACAACGATTACGGTTGATACCAATGCAGTACAAAAGCTGGCCTAACAATATGTCTATATTACACATATGGTGGCATCTAGTGGTGGAGAATCAAAATCTCAATTTTGTTCTGCTGATGATAAAGTAGAATTCCAAGCTTAAACTTCACAAGTTCAGATAATTAGATAACATTTAAATAAGTATTTCGGTTTAATGCCATCTAGATTTCTGATCTATGTGTAACGTCAAAAACAGCCGTTTTGTTTAAGATCAATAAATTCGAATTAAGCTAATTAGAGCTGTGATAATTAATTTTAAGGTAAAAATATAAGTAGTTCGTATCAATAATCAAAGTAACATAACCTAGTTTTGGAAAGAAAAACAGTAACCATTCTTTAAAGTGATTAATACAAGCCGAATATTTTACTTTTTCTAGATGGAACCGATGGCATTAGGAAGTGCCCCATCTAGCCCAGCGTCTCCTGGAATCAATCCAAACTTCTTACCAGGTTTTTTAATGGGAGGAGAAACACAACCTAACACTCCAAATCCTAGCACATCGCCAGGACGAAATAGAACTTCTGGTAGTTTCAACAAAATGGGGATGAGTTCAACTGAGCCCAGAAGCTTGCGCCAGAAACTATTTAATCAGTCACTCACTGAGAGCCCTGCTCCCTTGTCACCTTTTACAGCAATATCGGAAAAACCAGGACCTCCTAAAACGGGGTTATTCGATACTATAGAGCAGAAAAAGAAACCTACCAGCCCCATAATGAGCAGTACCGTGGGAAATTTTAACGAGTCTGCTGGTTTTAATGAAAGTGTTTCAAGAATAAACAACGAAGATAGCTTCAGTTACAGCAGAAGTGCACCGAATTTGAATGAAACTTTGAACAGAACCAGCAATGTAAGTACCAGTCGTGTTGAGAGAATCGATTCACATTGGGTGACGGTCTTTGGATTCCCACCCAGTGCATTGACATTGGTACTGTCACAACTAGCAAACTGTGGACCAATAGCCGATAAGAAAATTCCCCCACAAGGCAACTGGGTGCACGTTAAGTTCAATAATCTAAGCGAGGTCTCACGAGCGCTTTCTCTAAACGGAAAATTAATAAATAATTCAATTATGATTGGAGTACAACTATATTACAACAAAGAGAACAAGGAAAATGAGAGCCTTGTTTATACATCGCCCATCAGGGCGAGATCTTTAAGGCATTCTTTTATTTCGCCACGTAGCCCGAATTCTGTACTTCCTCCTCAAAGTGTGCCTCAGAAATCTACTGGAATAGTTACGAAAGCTATGGAGTATGTTTTCGGATGGTAAACTATTATCAATATTGATTTGCTGATTATGATTCATTGATTTCTTTTTTTTTTACTGTAATTTGTGTGTTAATTGTGGTTTTACTTTCTTATTTGTACTATTCAATATACAATATATATTTTATTATATACTTACTAGTAATTTTCCTTTAGAGGTCCTTAGGTAATCTTCTTATTAAGCAGTCAAAGTTCAATCGTTGAAATTCAAAACTTAAGACAAGAACCCGGAACGCTCAATTTGTTTTTGGATCCATAATAGTAACAAAATCAAATAATCTTTAATTATGAAAGAGAAAACTATACAAGTTAACTCAAGTGTAGCATAAGATAGTTTTAATTAGAATTCTAAATTAGAACGAGCTTATATATTAATAGAAGAACCTAGGAACTAAAATTCGTAGTTGAAAACTCCTTGTCTTCGTAGTTAGAAAATTGAGAAGTGCTCTTTGAAAGTCTTTAACAAGTGAGTCATAATACTGGACAAATAAGTTATAGTTTATCTAAGCCAGTTTGAAAATCATAAAAAAAGACCGACAATGGAATTGTTCATAACACGAGCGATGTCATGGGCGCTGACCGACAATTTTTAGAACCATTTTTTAATTATTGTAATATACAGGGTGTAATTAGTTTCATGTCATTAAAAAAACTGGTAATAGGGACCGACTAGACAAACAAAAAACCTGTATGACTTTCTCTAGGGGCACTTTGAAAAAAACTGACCTGGGTTTACATTTTTAATGTTAAGGTAGGGAACATTTGAGAACCATTGTTTTTCAGGGTCAATGGATGTTATAGTTCCGAATATTAGAAATAATAAAACACTGTAATACCCGACTTGTGTTCCCGATGGTACGTACGTTTTATACCTACCACTCATTATGAAATAATTGTAAATAATTCCTTCTCTTTCGGCGCAATGCAAGCATAGCAAGCATGGCCGTAGGGGTTTAAATAGGATTTGTTTACATGTGTTTTTTAATTTGGAACAAAGGCATTGTAGCTTTTATTGTCGTTTATAAGAATTTATAAAATTTAAAAGTGGTTTATTAACATTTGTAACATTGTGTTAAAAACTTAAAAAATTAGTAATTATTTTATGAAATTGGAAAACGAACAGTTAGACGTCCGAGATACGATAACAGAGAATAGTTGTGTATTTTATGTAAGGTAAAAATCTGATTTGAACGAATTGAGCGCATAATTTTTCCCAATCAGGTATCACAAACTAAAAATCAAGTCTTTGGTCTAAAACAAGGCAGCGAATACTAATAATAATAATCATACCTTTAATGCCCAATAGTTAACACCCAATAACTGAACAATTCTTTTGAATTTTTCACAAAAATTGTTCGAAATGACCTCCATCTCCACGTATACACATTTCGGCACGTCGAACTAAGGACCTACGCACTCCGTTCCACGCATTTGGTAAATTAGGATAATTTTTTATGGTTTCTATGCATTAAAATACCTTGTTGCAATTGTTCTAAAGCTCTTCCGCACTAGCTGTATTTCCACCACTTTCTCCATACACTAAGTGCATATCTGCGAGCTCTGGATAAGTGTAATTTCCCATAATGTCCAAAATCTGCGTTTTAGAACACCACACTAAAGTGAATTAACGTTATCAATAAAGAAAACAAAAAGAAAAACTTGGTCCAAAATCCAAAAAGTAACACAAAAAGCGCACGAATGAGAAGTAGTGTTTTACATAACCAAGTACTAACGACTTGAACGATAAGTCAATAAAATAAATCTTAACATAAGTGGCACAAAATTCAAAAAGAACAAAAGCAACAGATAAAACCAAGGAACTGGTAGGTCGTTATTTACCAAGCAAGGACACAAACTGAAATTATTACTTGAGAATATTACAAGGGAGAGTATACCATGCGAAATAAGATAATTTGGCCGTGAAGAAGAAAAAACCATGGCAGAGTGTCTGTCGGTCGCTTTTAACTACTTTGTCTGCATGCTTTACGATGATCTCTTAGGCGCACCATACTTATTTGCAGGAATGCCAGAGTATGCCAGCAGTTCTCAAACTGTGTTATTAATTATTTTGAAAATATTTTTTTTTTCTCCAAAACTATGAGCTTTAGACCCCATGGTATATAAGGTTTTCTTGTTTGTCTTGTCGTTCCCTACCACCAGTTTTTTTTTAATGACATGAAACTAATTACACCCTGTATTAATTGATAGGCATGATGTAAATTATTTATTTATAATAAATGTTAGTTTAATGAACAACTCCATAAATGATTCAATAAAAGTAAATAAATATCATTTAACCTACGGCTATGCTACTGCCAATATTAAGAATGATCGAAGCGCTGGTAACGGACTTGTAATGGTAAGTCAGGTAAACAATCTACTATACAATCGTTTGAGGTATGCCCATAACTTATCTGATTAAGTATATTCGTATACGGATATTCTTTGCAATATTCAAGCATGGTCTCGGGTGTTATTCTATCACAAACAGGCTTTGTAATGACTTGTATCCTTTAAATTGACAATACAAATACTTTACCTCGGTGAATCATTTTAAGAAACTTTTTTTTAATGTTCTTAAGGTAAGTGTACCAATGATTGAGTCCTAGAGTTAATTTTTGCCAATTTGCAAATGGCATCCAGGTTTTTCAATTTTTTTATATGGTCAAAGTAGAGGGTGTTCTATTAACGTATTTTATATCGATTTTGCTATACAGGATATCTATATTACCATATATTTTATTTTTTTGTCTCATGTTTTTTTTTTTAGTTATGTATTTGTACCAATGTTTGACAATTCAAAATAACCACTGTTCTAATGTTTGACACCAAGGTGTTCCAAAGAATGACATTCTTAGAGATTGAAGGAATAAATACATTTGACATTTAAAGATGTATTTGAATATGAGTAGTGTTAAGTGATAATTCTAGAAGTCACCTTTTTGTGATACATTTATTTTAAAGAATATTACACTTTAAGAAAAGAACTGAACACTATATACGAAAGATAAATCGAGAGTGCCCCTCTGAATGTGCCCGCGAGCTGGATTTTGTCAAGACGGTCATCTCACAATGTTTATATTAGTTTGAATATTTATAAAACAAATAAACACGTAAGGGTCCCATAGCAATATTTTCTACTCAGTGGTGCCCGTCGTTTCCATGGGCGTCGTGTATCCCTAACAGTAGGTATTTTATTTAACCAAATAAAAATTAAATAATTATTGTTGAATTTCACGAACAGCAAAGACCCCCCGTTTGTTTTTCATCTTAGGAACCTTTATGATTTTCACTACATCTTTTCTATTGTACCACATTAAATCTTGTGTAACTGGCCATTTCCAATCTTTTCCACTCGATACCATGGCTGAAATTTGATATTCATCGTCCTCTTCATTTATATCTCTTACTAGACCTGAATGTAAATAATATTAAATCATAAACCTAGAATCAATAAGATGAGTATATTATACGTGGATAAAAATTTCCATCGTACTTAATTATCACATGGTGATTAATTCTTATATCGATGTCGGCTTCTTCAGAACTCATGTCTGATATATCACGAGCCCAATCATCTCCTTCTAATTCTAGATCCATCTCTATGGAAGAGTTTGATGATTCTTCTATGTATTTTTTCGCCATTGATTTATTTTTAGCAGATTCCCTTTGCATTGGTAAAATTATTGAAATTATTTAAAAAAATAGAATTTCCCTCTATTTGGAAACAAATTACCTCTTAAATACCACTCAATTTGGTTTTAGGAATAATAAATCAACTACCCAAGCCATTCAGGCTGTTGTGAGTGGTATAGTCTCTGGCTTGGAGGGGAGGCAGCATTCACTGATAGTGCTGCATGACCTGTCCAAGGCATTTGACTGTGTGTCTCACAACATTTTGGTTGAGAAGCTGGAAAAATATGGAATAAGGGGTTTGCCTTTGTCACTAATCAAGTCATATTTGTCGGATAGAAGACAATGTGTTATATATCTAATAAGTCATCTTCACTAAATGTTGTCAAAAATGGTGTACCCCAAGGATCTGTATTGGGACTATTACTTTTTAATATTTATATTAATGATTTTATTAATTTTATGTCACCTACGAAAAGCGTCTAATTTGCTGATGACAACTTTAATTTTATCCGATAAAAATTACAACAATCTGGTTCACAAATCTGATGAAGCTCAAGAGAAGGCTGAACTTTGGTTCACTCTCAATAAACTGAAATTAAATAAGACTGAAACTCAAAAACTGTTATTTACCAATAAAAACAGCTTATCTGAAGCGGGAACTGCCAAAGTGTTGGGTATTGTTATAGATAATAATTTAAATTGGTCAAGCCATATCGATTTCCTTAACAAAAAACTGTCGAGTATTATTTTCTTAATTAGACAATTAAAACCTGTCCTCAATTTTCACACCTTAAAATCTACGTATTATTCTTTATTCCACTCCCGTTTAATTTATGATATTATATTATGGGGTAACTCATCACATTCTATCAAAGTTTTTAGACAGCAAAAGAAGGTGGTTAGAATCCTAGCAAACGCTGATCCTCAAATGTATTTTATACATAATGTTGTTAAATAAAGCATATTATTATTATTCTCTTTTCTTCCCTTTCTCTTTTACGTTCTTTTTCTCTTTCTGCCTTTGCTTCTTGCTTTTTTTCATGGTATTGTCTCCATTGATCTGATGTAGCGACAGTTGGAATTTCTTCTTTACTTCTCTTAGTTGTCTGATGGTCCAGGTTTAGGCCAAAATAGAGATGTTTTAAAGGGAGAAGGAATAGTAGGATCACAAACGTTACTATTTTCTCTACTGACTGGGGTTAGTATAATATATTATTTAAAACAACGATTTTATTATTAGGAGGTGTGGTATGACTATCATTTTCCAATGTGTCTCTAGGGCTGGTCACAGGCGTCACGTCTATTATTTCTTTCAAATCTTGTTGCTCTGTCGTCATTTTTGCTTTTACTTCTCCAGTTTCTTTTTCATCAATTTGTCGATTTAAACTAATAGTACCATCGTTTTCGAATTCTAATGTTGTGGTGATGTTATTTCTATTTATGTTAGGATTCATATCTTTGTAAATTTTTTTCCACAAATAATACAACGATGTATCTGTAATATCACCTTGGCATGTATCATTTTGATTATCTTTAAATTTTTGCAATTTTTCATCTCCAATTTCTTTTTCAATAAAATCTATATCTTTTCGAGTATACACGTTATGTTGTGCAGGCGTTTCTTTTCTTATCACCGTTTAAAAAAATTTGTGGTATGGTATAGCATTGGCGTCCAGTGGGCAAAGGCCACATATCTTAAACCCATTTTGGACTGTTTCGGGTGTTATGCTTTCTTCAATAACAGTTTTTAATAGTGGTGCAACATTTTCTCTTTTTAATTTTTGTCGATCGTTATCCATTTTAAATTTGTGAACTTCTTTTTTCCATCCATTCTTTAATGGATGAAAAACTGCCACATCCATAGGCTGCAGTACATATGTGTGGCATTCGGATATAATGCCACCAGTTCTATGGCATGGTCTATACAATATGAACTAAGTTCCATTGTAAAACTTAATCACAGAAATTTTATCAATTCAAGCTTGGTGATAGTCCGCTTACAAATATCACACAAATCAGAGAGCATAATGCACCATTTCACATTAAACACAAATTACCATACCAAGCGTTGCCCATCTTTCGGCAACAGTTGTAGCCAAAACTTTTTTCTTCTTCTTTAATTGCTATCTGAAACAATTTTCAATCTTCATTCCTTCCTATCCCTCTTCGTTTCTTTTTGCAATTTTTGTCTTTTGTCGAAATTTTGTTCTTCCTAATTATGAAGTGGTTTGATGTAGCCATACCCTCTCTCTTGTTGAATTTCCTGAAACGGGTCTTTTGGTCAATAATTTTCCCGTAAAACCAATTTTACTAATATTTTATACCTTTATACTATTTATTTATTTACAAATTATTTTAACTTTACATAGTTCGATAAGCCTTAATTTTACTTGCCTTTTAATTTACTTTTTGTAAAATGAGTTGGTGCTTGTTAATAATTTTTTGTAATCCTACCTGACCTCACCCGTCCAGCTTTACAAGTACTGTGGCATTTCTTGCTGCAGATGTTCACCTGGCTCCGGACATGGGTGTTCGGGTGGGACAGATTGTTCTTAATTTTTAATATGTTTTTGATTTGATTTTTTTGGCTTGCAACCACGGAGTCCCGGGTTCGAATCCTGGCCAGGGTATGGATGTTTAGTGGCGTTTTTAATGTGTCACCGAGAGCAGTGTACTAGACCGCTGTTGGGTGGCACAACAGGACTAGTCGCTGTTATCTATCCTGAGTTCGTCTCAGCTGTGGTGGATGGCAATATCGCAGGGAATCGTTGTTGTGTTGATGTCTATGTGTACGTGTCCTGGTTGAGTGGTGGAATAGCATTAGCTAAACTCCGCCAGGACGTTTATATAAATAAGACGAATAAAAAAATAAAAATAAAAGTAGGCACACACTGAATTAATTTTGGTTTAGCCAATTTACCAAAATATTTCAAACAACCTAGCTTCCTTGAAAATGAAACAAAACTTAATTTTGAAACGCAATGTATTTTTTATTAAACATGATTTTTATACTTTATTACTTTACTATCAAATTTTACAGACTATTCTTTCAGATGGTCCAATAAGTAGGCCACGAGTTTTTGAAAATTTCAGTGGATAATCACCTCACAAGTGTGTATTCTATCTTATATGCTTCTCGAAATTTTGCCAGCAGCTCTGCCCTGTTGTTAAAAGAAAAGGATATCCTGAACTAGACCACATACTACTCATATGAAAAAGTATAAAACATTCTATTTGCATGATGAAAGGTGTATACAAGAAATACATACATTTTAAAAAGTATTAAAATTTTCAAAACTTTATATTTCCTACAATTAATTAATTAAATTAACAAAAAGTATAAAACAACTATAAATAAATAACATTATTTTGGATCTTCGATTGTAGAGGAGGCTAGATCAGTCATTTTGGGATATTTTATGTTCTTTCTGTTTAATTTATCTTGTGCCCATAGTATAAGTTTCAATAAGGTTGATATTTTCGGTGCCGTGGTTTCTTGGTGCTCCATTTTTAGGATAGCAGCGTTTACCTCACTGGCAACCTATATGAAAATTAAAAAAAAATTAGTGTTCAATAAACTTTGTATAAATAGTAAATTATTATGCAAGACTAGAACACACTCTTTTCTTGTGTTGAGTTCATAGTCACAAGGCTAAAAGTCTGTAAATTAATATTTTAGTCTAGTTAATTAAGAAAGTAATGACGGCAGGCGTCCAGTGGTCGCGTGAACTCATTCCCTAAATATTAAAAAAAATAAAAATAAAATAAATGTGCTTCTACAAAGCTACAATTTTAATGTTTCAATTTACAGTATCCTACTAACACCACACAAGATCGATGTCCTATGCCTATGTGAACATTGGTTGAGTGAAAGTGAACTTACAGTCAGAGTGATTGAAAATTTCAACCCAATAACATACTTTACATGCACGAACAAAACTAGAGGCGGAGTTTGTATATATGCCAGAGATAATGTCAATATAAAACCAATGGTGTACAGAAAATGCGTGAAACAAAATTTTGAAGTTTGTATAGACGTTATGCAGAATATTGACAAAACAAATACATTTATAGTTTGCGTTTATAGGACACCTGATGGTGACTTTAAGGACTTTATCCATAGACTTAATCTGTTGTTACACAAAATATTTAATAAATACGATCAATATCAATATTAATTTCTTAAATAACTCTCCGAACAAGGAAATTTTTTAATATAGCATTAAACATCACATCAATATCGCTACCCGGATAACTACTCACAGCTCGATGTGTATAGATAACATGTTTTCAAATATCGAGATGAGCAACATGAGAGTATGTTTGTTTCAGACCACACATATCAGATATGTTCTTTTGATACATTCCCAGTAAAGCAAAATCCTGTATATAAATAGATAAGGAACTACAGCGACAAAAATAAACAAATTTTTCAAAATAACATTGCTAGGGAAAGCTGGGCGGAAATGTATGAAGCCAACAATTTTAATAATAAGTTCAGTGAATTTTATAATACACTTATTTACTGGTACAAGTGTTCCTTTCCAATAACTAAAACTAAATCTGAACCAAAATCCAAAAAATGGTTTACACCCCAAATCAAAAACATGCATGACCAACTTTGCCAAATGGGAAAGCTCAAAAAAGAATTAAACAACCCAGAATACACCTTAAGGTTAGTGATGGGAAAATTTCCACTTTGTGAAAATTCCCGGAAAGTTTCCGACGAAAATTTCGGAAAGTTTCTGAAACTTTCCATTTTTGTTAAAATTATCATTTCTTTGAATTTGTCATATCGAGAGCTTTTTAAAAACACCAAACACGTGCACTTTTTCTAGAAAGGCAAGGAAAATATCCAAAAAAATGTAAAATATTAAAATCTTCGTGTGATTGTTAATATTGAATACATACTGCGAGGCATAAGGTACTTAATTTAATATAGGTTTATAAATATATGGTTTTAACTATTAAAATCAAAGATCCAGTAAGTTCAAATTTTCTAACAATCATTAATAGGTGCCTACCTTGAACTATAAAAAAAAAATTATTTAAAAAAATTTATAACTTTTTTATTTATTTATCGATTTTGCTCAAAAACAATAGGGTGCTTCCTCTAGCTAACACTAACTTACTGTCTAAATTTCAATGCAATCGAACTTTTCGTTCTTAAGTGATCGTGCTTATAAGAAACGTGACGGACGGACGGACGGACATTTTGAAAGTTGTTCAGAATTCGATCACCAATACAGTGATATGATTGTTTTTTTCTCTACAAGCAATAGTACTGGTTTTAGAAATGTATCGATTGAATGCAATATACTCTTCGTATTTGCGAAGAGTATAATAATAAGCAATATGTCAAATGTTTGGTAAACCGCCATTAATGTCAATTATTGGCGGGAAATTAAAAAACGTTCGTAAATTTCAGGGGAATGTTTCCGGAAATATTCCCGGAAACTTTCCGGGAAACATTGGTTGGGAAACTTTCCGAAACCTTATTTATTTCTTCCCGGAATGTTTCCAAAATCGGAAAGTTACCGTAAGTGGAAAGTTTCCCCTGCCCATCACTACTTAAGGTACAATCAATTTAAACGGTTATATAAACAAAATGCAAAATCCTTAAAGAAAACAACTAATGATAAACGAATCAATAACGCTATACAAACATTATGCGAGAAAGTTGGAAAATCATAAACCGTAATAAAAAACAACTATACCTCCATTAAGATATGTGATACAGATGGACAATTAATTACTGACTTAAAAGTATTGGCTGATCATTTTAACAGCTACTTCACAAATTCCTCCTCTCACACAACACCCAACTTTAACCTCAATAATAAGAGCAGCCATAATATTCCAACTCTTTTCTTGACTCCAACAACACCAAATGAAATTGTGGATTTGTTAAAAAAAACCTGCTCCAAACCAGCACCTGGAATAGATGACATAAATGGTGACATGGTAAAGTCAGTCAGTCATCTGATTGCTGAGCCATTATCTTACCTAATAAATGAATCGTTTACCTCGGGGCAGTTCCCTGATCTGTTAAAAGAATCAAAATGTGTATCTATATTTAAAAATAAAGGCTCAAGAGATGACATCACCAATTATCGATCTATATGTATGCAGAGCCAAACTCTTTGAACTGGCTTATAACGTTAGGTTATGTAAATTCCTGGAATTTCGTAAATTATTGTCTAATATTCAAAATGGATTTAGGAAGGGGAAATCCACCTATAATGCTATTCTTGAATGCCTGGAATTTGTATATAATGCTCTAAATGGCAAACGTCACACTATAGGTTTATTCTATGATTTAAAACGTGCTTTTGACACAATAAACCATGAATTACTTTTACTGAAATTTGAAAATACAGGGATTCGGGGTGTGGCACTCCAATGGGCTGCTTCATACTTAACAAAACGTACACAGACTGTAGTTTTAGACAATTTTAAATCAGATTTACAAGGAATTACATCAGGGGTACCCCAGGGTTCCATCTTGGGTCCTCTCTTTTTTATAATATTCATGAATGACTTGCCAACTACTTGTATTACATCTAACAAAATTATCCTCTAAGCAGACGATACAAATATTATTATGTCCAATAAGAATATAAGTGACATGATTCAAAACAGTAATATAGCTTACAGCACTCTATATGAGATTCTTACCAAAAAATACAAAACCAAATTTGATCCTCTTATTATGGTAAATGGAAAAACAATAGAATCCACTGAAAGTATCAAATTTCTAGGAATAACAATAGACCAAAAACTCACCTGGGAAGGCCATATAAATACAATTTGTTCAAAATTAAGTAGCATATTTATTTATTTATTTATTTAATCATACATCATCCAACAGTACAAAACCGTTTATGTTACATAATAAGAATGCTAAGAGGCATGATCACAATTGTCTCCAAAATTTTCTTGCATTGTACATGAGTTTGATAAATTTCACTTTACAGTGTTTCTGCGGTTAATTGACTAAACATATTAGGCTGAGAGAATTTTTTTTATATTAATTTATTATTACTTTCAATTTTCTCTCATCACTAATATAAGCAACAGTGCACTGTCCGTTAGAATTAACAAAAGCTGTATTTCTTTGATATTTTTGTACCATTTCAGTTCTGTAATGAAGCATTCATAAATTCAGATTACAATACTAAATTTCCGTTTATTCCGACCAGCATATGAGCACGTATCAAAGTTGACCGATGAGTGGATATTTCGGATATATGAGATAAGGTTCAAAGTTTAATCAGGGAAATCAACAAAATCTATAAATCTACTTTCGCCTTCTATATGCCAGATATTCAATATTTCCCAACCTAAATGTTAGACCCTCTCCAAGAGTGTTACACAGGGATATGAAGTAAGAGATCAGTAATAAGAATATTGTAATTTGTCGGATCACACCGTAAGTCGTTACTGCGAGTTTTTGGATATCACTTACTGTAAAGCAGCATCCATACCTTTCAACATCAATTTAAATTAATGGGTATTTATTTTCAGACACAGTAACATTAACCTAAAATGTTCTGAACTGTGTTTATGTGATATGTAAAGTATAGATATATTGATCAAGGCTATGGAAAGTCGTAGTCACATCACAATGTGTCACGCAGTACTTGAGATTCATTTTAGACACTCGGTATATAATTCTTTAGCAATGGATATGACTTAGTACATTACATTGTTTAACTTATCTCATCGTTGAAAGGAAACATATTTTACTTTGTATAGAAAAAGCCTGAGTTAGAAGAATTAAGTGAGTTCGTTGTAACCAGGCGGAAATGCTGAATCGCGAAAAATGGGGAACGGTGCCGTGGAATAGTAAGAAAGGCAGCTGGGTTTTGAGTTCGAAAAGACAAAGTTCTGCTTGGGTACTGTGTGGCCACAACTCCTCCCCTGGAGAGTGGCTCACCAGAGGTAATGCATGTAATCATGTTTAAAATGTAAGTACATCTTTTTTATATGTTCACGTTTTATTAATAAACTAATAGCTTGTTTTCTACCACTGTTTCATTTGATAAAGTATTCATTCAATAATTAAATTAGACACTCTCGAATGGCAAGTGAGTTAAAGAGACTTTAGCCATGGATATCGCCTGTGTTGCCATGGGCAACAGGTAATATGTGCCTGTGGACGTCGCATATTTTATTAATAAATAAGTCAAACCACCCCAAGGGGATTTGACGCATGACACTATGTAGTAACATTAGGAACAGTTATTATCAATATTTTTTTAATATCAGTGAATAAATCACAGTTCGTCAAATATTGCCTATCATAAAAATCATCCTAGAATTACAGCACCTCCAGTAGTCGTCGTAAATTAAGCTGTGTCGGAACACTCTGACCTGAGCACATTTGTGTCAGGTAATTGCATGTTGGCTTCTGTATTATATGGCCACGTTTAGCTTATCAGTAACTAAAATTATTCAAAATGAAAATAATTGTAATTTACCTTTTGTCTGTGAGACGGTGCCAGTAGATCTCCAAACGGACTATTCAGGGGATCTTCAAAAGCCAAAAGGGCAACCGTTCTCTCTAATTCGGATAAAACCGAGGGGTCCTCCTCTCCGGCCTCGCTTAAGTGACTTTGGGCAAATGCTAAAGCTTCTTCTATTCTATTGTTCCTTATCAATTCAATTAAGTGGAGTTGCTGGAAAAATTAATTAATTAATACACATATCATTGCTCAACTTAAATAAAAATAAATTGGATTAAGAACAGCAGTTTGCAGGTTTTTCACTTGTTTAGCATTTCATTTTCTATTAAAAAGCTTATAGACTATCGACAGAAAAGCGGCATCATCAATAACTTGCATGCAGTACCTATTACAAATGTAAAACGAGCCGTTTTCGATTCGCTCATATAGAGCTGAATTTTCAATTTCGCCGGTGCAATTTACGATGCCGATAAAATACCAATCTTCCTTCTTCCATAGAGACATCATACAACCTTCCACTGGATGTATTTATTTAGATACGAATTTTTAAAAATTTGATGTTTTTAAGATTTTTACCTCTTTCAACGAGGTTATATTTAAATTTAAAATTGAACTAGTTAATACGCATATATATTTTTAAGAGTGATATGGAAACAGAAAACCGTAAAGTAGATCAAGATGCCTAACTTTGAAATCCTAAACTAAGTAAAATCAGTGCCAATTTTTTATTCCATTTAAGAGTAGAAAAACTAAAGGCGATGTCAATAAAATGTGACAATTCACAGGGGCAAGTATAACAAACAAGAGACTTTTTCTCTTTCGAAATATATTGGAAAGAACTAAAGATAAAGAATGGTGGTAACTTTTTTATTTGAAACTTATTCTCTAGGATAGCAGTTTTAGAGAAAATCGCATTTGAAAATACGGAACATCCTCGAGGACGAAATGGTTAGCACTTACGACACTGATTGTTAGATTCTATAAGCAGACACTTAGCTCTTCGACATTTTCTTGAGATTCCAGGTTTTTTTCTTCAATTCTTTGGGACTTCCTGCCACATGTATTAAACGGTGCTCGGGGAATCTACAAAATATCGCAATTAACCAGTATGTTACTGGTAAATAACCTCTACGTCTGTGACTTTTACGTCAAAGGATCAGTTAGTAGTTGCTTTTTTTTAAATAAATAACACAAATAAGTATATAAACTTGAAATTAAATATTTCGCCGATGTTTCAGAAATCTAATCTGTTTCCTTTTTCAAGTCACAGGCGTAGAGGTTATTTACCAGTAACATGCTGGTTAATTGTGATATTTTGTAAATTCCCCCCCGAGCATCGCTTAAAAAGAAAAAATACATGTGGCAGGAAGTCCCAAAGAATTGAAGAAGAAAATTAAGATAATGCCACAAATAACATTTAGAAAATATCCAGTTTTTTTTATCCAACTAATAGTGACATCTAGTTGCATGATCCACGAATAAGGCTCTCTTAATGTGTATTATTTCAAAAAACGCCAACAGAGCCACAAATTTTGGTGATTTCATATTTGGATAATAAACAAAGAATACATGTTTGTTACCTTTCTCAAATACGCAATAGAAACCCAAGTCAAATTCTCAATATGACATACTAACTTGACTACTTGATGGTAGGTTACAGGAATTTGCTTTAGTGAATCCTAATTATAATTGCGATATGGTGATAATTTTACTTGTACTAATTCAATTCAATTCGAAAGAACTCTATTTAAATTCGAATACAAAATTTCTTCTCCATTACCTGGCCCGTGACCAGTAAGACATCCACGGTGTATAGCGCCACGGCAATTGAAGGGATGGGCGGGGCAGGTCTGGGTCCACATAACAAAAGTGTACATAGAAACAATAAAAACCACAACTTCTTTTGACGTACGGCAAATTAAAATGGTAATAACAATAAAATAAATAACCCAAGAGAGGCTTGTAAAACAATTAACACTTATATTGTCTAAATGTTATTTGTGGCATTATCTTAATTTTTTTTTCCTTCTTCAATTCTTTGGGACTTCCTGCCACATGTATGTTTTCTTTCTAAGCGGTGCTAGGGGAATCTACAAAATATATCACAATTAACCAGTATGTTACTGGTAAAAAACCTCTACGCCTGTGACGTTTACGTCAAAGGATCAGTTAAAGGTTCGTTTTTATAAATAAACAACACAAATAAGTATAAAAACTTGAAATTAAATATTTCGCCGACGTTTCGGAAATCTAATGTTTCCTTTTTCAAGGCTTTTTTTTTTTTAATCTTTTTTGCTGTGTATGACAAATACACAGCTCTGAGAATGTTTGTTGTATTCAATATCCATAGATACTTACTATTTACATAGAACTGTTGATATAGTTAACAGTTTTTTAGTTTCTATACAATGTTAAGTTTGTGAAGTTCTTCTTTTAACATTGGCAGCCAAGTTGTACAGACATCTACGGAACAATTCGACACGCAATTATCCTCATTCAATAATATTATCGTGGATTCTTTAATTTTTCTTTTTTTGCTATCTGCCTCTTTTGTTAAAATTTTTGCCGAGTCCCAGTTTATTCTATGTCCGTTCTCCCACGCGTGTTCACAGATCTTGGACCTCTGAATTTCATTTTTTCTGATATAATTTTGATGTTCGCCCAATCTTACACTAAAAGGTCTGGATGACTCACCCACGTATTGTTTGCTGCACTCACACGGAATACTATAAATGCAGTTTTTTGAATTTTGCTCGTGGTTTGTTGGTTTCGTCTTTGTCAGAATACATCTTAAAGTGTTGCTTGTTTGAAATACCGTCCTAATATCAAATCTATCACCGATGCGGTGCAACTTTTCGGATAATCCGCATACATAAGGAATTAACGCTGTGTAACGTTTTTCAGGTTTTTGTCGTACCTGATTGTTATTTTCAATATTTATGAAGGTTTTATCGACAAAACCTCCAGGGTATTGGTTATTAATAAGAACTTCCTTTATAAACCGCTTCTCATTGTTTAGTATTTCATCATTAGAAGAAGTGATTTTGGCCCTATCATACAAACATTTTACAAATCAGTCGATGCATGTTAAGAGGGGCGTTGTAAAATGTTTGTATGATAGGGCCAAAATCATTTCTTCTAATGATGAAATACTAAACAATGAGAAGCGGTCTATAAAGGAAGTTCTTATTAATAACCAATACCCTGGAGGTTTTGTCGATAAAACCTTCATAAATATTGAAAATAACAATCAGGTACGACAAAAACCTGAAAAACGTTACACAGCTAGCGTTAATTCCTTATGTATGCGGATTATCCGAAAAGTTGCGCCGCATCAGTGATAGATTTGATATTAGGACGGTATTTCAAACAAGCAACACTTTAAGATGTATTCTGACAAAGACGAAACCAACAAACCACGAGCAAAATTCAAAAAACTGCATTTATAGTATTCCGTGTGAGTGCAACAAACAATACGTGGGTGAGTCATCCAGACCTTTTAGTGTAAGATTGGGGGAACATCAAAATTATATCAGAAAAAATGAAATTCAGAGGTCCAAGATCTGTGAACACGCGTGGGAGAACGGACATAGAATAAACTGGGACTCGGCAAAAATTTTAACAAAAGAGGCAGATAGCAAAAAAAGAAAAATTAAAGAATCCGCGATAATATTACTGAATGAGGATAATTGCGTGTCGAATTGTTCCGTAGATGTCTGTACAACTTGGTTGCCAATGTTAAAAGAAGAACTTCACAAACTTAACATTGTATAGAAACTAAAAAACTGTTAACTATATCAACAGTTCTATGTAAATAGTAAGTATCTATGGATATTGAATATAACAAACATTCTCAGAGCTGTGTATTTGTCATACACAGTAAAAAAGATTTAAAAAAAATAATAAAAAAAAAGCCTTGAAAAAGGAAACAGATTAGATTTCCGAAACGTCGGCGAAATATTTAATTTCAAGTTTTTATACTTACTTGTGTTGATTATTTATAAAAACCAACCTTTAACTGATCCTTTGACGTAAACGTCACAGGCGTAGAGGTTTTTTACCAGTAACATACTGGTTAATTGTGATATATTTTGTAGATTCTCCTAGCACCGCTTAGAAAGAAAACATACATGTGGCAGGAAGTCCCAAAGAATTGAAGAAGGAAAAAAAAAATTAACACTTATGACTAGTAAAAGTAAGCGTTCATTGAACAATTCTGGTAGTTGGTACGAAAAACATCAATGGAAAAACCCGTTTGAGGCAATTACTGACTCGGGAGCCTCCAGTCGTCGGTAAATGGTGAATTTAGAAGGGTTAAAAAATTGTTTCAATTGTTAAAGAACAAATTTAGAGTAGAGTAGATACGAGTTAGCGTAGAGGAAAGTGTGGTTATGATGCTGCTGGAAAATAGGCAATGGTATGGCAGGGTGTGTTTAATTCAAAAGGGGGTATGGTATTATGCCTACTGATAATACTGCGTATTAGCGGACTATCACCCAATTTGGAAGAATAGAATTTCTGGAGGTGTATCTGTCAGAGTTGGAAGTGAGGTGTATAAATTTGTGTTCCAGCACTTAATTTTTCTCATTGTTACGATCAGTATGCTGCACCACACCAGCGTCGTGTATGTGATGGCCTGCCTGATTACTGCCATATACAAAAGTTTATTTTGTTTGTTCAACCTGCTACCCTCTGCCTGGAGCAGATACAGATCCTGGACACAGAGTAGACCGATCATATAGTCTAATGTGTATTGAACGTCAGTCGGTGGTCGAGTCTGACCCCCAAAAGTTGCACACACAGCTTGGTTGGAATGTATCTACTTGTACTAATGATAAATAACAATTTAAATAACATTAACACAATGGAACATAACCTCCAAGTTGACAGTTTGAACGTTGATGTTGATATGACGAATAAGTGGAAGGTCTACATATTTGGAGTAACATGCAAATGGACATTTCATTACTATATCTATTTTCTTTGCCCACTGATAAGATACCCTCAAACTTTTTGATGATAAACCCTTAGCAACAGTTACATATATACCTGAAATGTTACTATTTCTTCAAGCATTATCTGCCATCATTTCTACCTATCGAATTACCTCTGCATGTTTCCCTTATCTAGAGTTGATAAAACCGGGGTGGTTACTAATCTAATGATATAGAATTTCAAAATTGAATATTTGAGAATTTCCTTAACAGTAATAAAATAAGCAAATATTTTTAAGAAATACATTTGAAATTTCTCTATGAATTCATTGGATAACCCTCCTTGCTTGAGTAAAACCAAAGAAATTTCAATTCAATGAATTATTATAAACTTTGCTGTGCAGGATTTGCCCTCCATAACTAAATTTCAAAATTATTGGATTTAGAGGATATCAATTCCTACTGACTGAGAATAATATGTTACTGAACTGGAATTTACATTTCTTTTTCAAATTAAAAAATTAAAATGAGATATAAATTTTCCAGCAGACAAAAAAAATGCACAATAAAGTTACATCTAGAATAAAATCACATCAACATTAAGTTTAGTAATTAATATGGCATAACACTGCAATTTAGAACTCTGATAGGATTCTCATGTCTTGTTCTATGGACACTACATGAATTAAGTAATATTGTGAGCATCAATGATGCTGGCAAAAATATAGCTACCTGTAAATGAAAGTATAAATATCTATCATTGTCAAGTAATTCAGGGTGTAATTGATTTATAAGTGCTGTGGCTTCCTGAATTCTTCCAGTCATAATAGCATCTCGAATACGAATTCTATCATCTAAAGAATGTAACTCAACAGAAGGAATGACGCCCGATTCCTGTTGAAATTTCTCGGCCGCCTCTTTAAATCCCTCTAAAAATATCACAAATTCAATTAATCACACTTTATTAGCTAATTAATAAATATTTTTATATTTCACCTGTGACCAAGTAGTTCATAATGAGCTTGTTCATGTTACTACGTCCAAGATCGTTATCTTCCAGTAATTTCACCCAGTCTTCCTTTGTTGTGATATCATGCTTTTCTGTATAACTCATTGTTTTGTCCTTCTATTTGCTTTATTTTGATAAAGTACAAAAATAACATTGACAAAATGACAGATCACGGGCCGTTGATCCAAATCCAAATGCCAACATGCTAACGTAAACATTTCTGAAAATGTTTACATCGAATTCTTATTGGATCGAATGCCTAAACCAGCTTCTCGCTGACGTGCCGAATTTGAGTAGTGGGAATAATTTTTATTGGTGCGAACGTTGAATCTAGTATATCGCTAGAATGCTGGACTTGCTTTACAGCAAATGTCTAAGAAAATTAAATTCACATATCAAGTTGTCTGCCATGATCACTTCTTATTCACAACGTCTTGTTAGAAGTTTTGTGATTCATGTAATGTGCTAATTGGCCTCATTTTACCGTATAACGTGTCCGAAAGCCTCACACCATCTATATCCCGGCTGCCTGTTAGACGCACGATCTCACCAAAACTCTTTCTCATTGGTTCCTTGTCGGTATCAGTCCATCATTTTGGTGGTCTTCCTATTTGCCTCTTGCCATCAGATTCTTCCTGGACAATCAAATGTTCTATACACTGAGAAAAACGTCCCAAGTAAACAGTGATTCTGACAAAATTTTCATTAAGCCAAATGTTTAGTTTGTTTTCTAATAATGTTGTGTAGCAGTTGTTATCAGTAAAAGAGAAATTCTGACACCAGGTAAATAGTTCCTAATAACCAGAGCGTCAGATAAAACGAACACTCGTGTTATTAGTTTACTTGTCAACAATCCTTTAGTTGTTTTACCGTGGACATCGATGTTTTTTGTGGCAATTAAAGGAGTGAATTTGATTTATTTTTGTTAGTGTACCCCAACATTTTCTGTTAGTGGACTTTTTTGACATTTTTTAAACTTCTATAAAAGCACAAGTTATATCTGATGATATAACAGTATATAATGATAGTACAGTCAATTAGGCTAAAGACACACTAGGCGGTTTTCATCGACTTGGCCACCGAATCGGCAGTCGCCTGTACAACACACACGAAGCGGTTAAACAATTGTCGTAGGAAGGCAACATTGTCACTGTTTTCAGTAGTGTTGATAGTACAGGGACAAAAATGGATTTGTCTGACTCAAAAGAAGAATTCATTTTGTTAGGTTTATTATACTATAAAAAAAAAAAAAATGTTAGGCGTATCCGAGAACATCCTATTATTTTAATTTAATGAAATTAAATGACGATGCAAAATTTTTCAATTTCATGAGACTGTCGAAAACATCATTTTACGAACTACTATATATTTTGGATAATTATTTAATAAAGAGGAAGACCCGAATGAGAGATAATATTATAAAACAGTATAATAACTACTTCTTCCCCAGCTGTGTTTTATTTCTGTCACCATAATCGTTGTTTCTCATATCGCATATAGCAGGTCGTTCTTGAATTACATCTATTAGCAGTTCATTATTAATCACAGGCCTGCATGAAATTTGTGATGACGTGATTTTTGTTTGTTAAGCTCAGTTTTTATATAGAAATAACTAATTAAATACCATTGGGCTCCATCACCCACAGAATTTTTTTTTCCCAAAAAAAAAAAAGAAATATTAAAAACATCTTCTTTTACATAATGGCAATGTTTTTGCTTCTGTTCCTGTCGGCCATTCAGTTCATTTAAAGGAAAACTATGAAAATTTAGAGGAATTACTTTTAAGAATACAAAATAAAGATCACAACTGGGAATTGTGTGGAGATCTAAAAATTTTAAGCCTTCTTTTGGGTCAGCAGTCTGGATTTACTAAATTTCCATGTTTCCTGTGCGAGTGGGATAGCAGGAACCGAGAACAGCATTGGATAAAAAGAGATTGGCCACAAAGAAAGACTTTAACACCTGAAACCAAAAATGTAATTCGCGAAAGTCTTTTTGACCCTAAAAAAGTTTTACTTCGGTGGAAGTAAAACTTTTGTGTGACTTCACATAAAACTTGGACTTATGAAACGATTTGTTAAGGCATTAAACAAAGAAGGAAATTGTTTTAAATATTTGTGCAACACAATTACGGTTCTGTCAGAGGCAAAATTAAAGGGAATCTTTGTAGGGCTGCAGATTAGGAGCTTGATGAAAGATAGAGAATTTGAAAATGTAATGGAAGATAAGGAAAAACATGCATGGAATGCTTTTAAAGAAGTTGTACATACATTTCTAGGGAATTATAAGGACACAAACTATGTTGAGATCGTTGAAAATATGCTGGAAAAATTCAGGATTCTTGGTTGCAATATGAGCATAAAAATTCACTTTTTACATTCCCATTTGGACTATTTCCCGGAAAATCTTGGGGACGTGAGTGAAAAGCAAGGTGAAAGATTTCATCAAGATATTAAAGAGGTGGAAAAAAGATACCAGGGGCGCTGGGACACAAAAAAGATGGCCGATTACTGTTGGACATTGAGGAGAGATCTTCCTTTAGCTGAATATGACAGAAAAACAACAAAAAGAAGCTTTTCTGAAAAAAGAAAACGTTTTTTTAAGAAGCGTAAAGAATAAACAACTATTCCAAGTAGTTTTAATGTCTATATCTTGTATGTTTTTGTATTTTTCTCTTTAATATGTTATAAAACTAGCTTATAAATGAAATAAATCGTGTTTTTCTAAATTTCTTGATTTTGCTGGTTTGAAAAATAACCTTACGTGATACAACAAAACTGAAAGCAGATTTGAAATCAGTGCTACCCAATTACCAAAAAACAGTTAAAATTTTTAAATCAACTTTGAAAATGTTATCAAATGCAGGCCTGTGTAATGGAATCTATTTTAGAGGCTCGAAAAATAAGACACAGGTTCAGCCTAGGTGTCTACAGATTCTAAATACGGCCCTGCAAACGCATACAGAAATATCATAAAAAATAATGCTACAAATAGGTACTTGTTTAAAACATATATTATATTAAAATAAAATTGCAATGCTACCGCATTTCTTTCTTATCAAATATATCTGTGTAAGAGTACGCAACATCAGTTAAGAATTGTCGATTGTCTTTTATTTAACCCGCCATGTTTAATTTTGTATTTCAGTAGTGTTATTAGTGTTATGTTTTACAAGTTCTAATGTGCTTTTTCCTTAACGTTATCTAAAAATGTTTAAATTATGTGTGTGACTGTGTACCAAGCTCAGCATCAATTCGTAATATTTTGCCCCATACTTCAAAGGTGAGGTATGCTTACGCAATTATATCAAATAAAAGCTCTTTGTGCAGAGATGCAGAAATATTTGTTTTTGGTCAATTTAACCTAAAATTTAAACTTTAAACTATTTGTGACTGTTTAATACTTGAAGCATCTAATACAATTCTAAAGTAAATTACTATCAGTAAAATTATACAGGGTTATTCACGGAAAGCGGGTACTTGACGTTTCTCGGGATCTGTGAAGTTTAGAAGTTTGAAAATTAGGCTAAGGGGGTTTTTGGATATGGCGGATCTAACTAAAATATCTTTATGCATGTATTACTTCCGCTTACACCGGATGTATTTTATTTCATATTTGGATTGCTCATACAATTTTAGTTTGGCATGTACCATAATATGCTCTTAAACCAGTGGCGGCTCGTGATATTGTCTGCAGAGGAGGCTTGATATTCTGAAAGACAACTGATGTGCAATATGACTACAATTTGTACATTTCCCCACCACCCCTGAGGTATTACAACGGCTAGTTACATTTTTTTGCCGTGGGTTGTTCGCCAGGATACCGATTCACGACTTGAGAGAATAGAACTAATAAAAGAATAGAATGAAAAGGAAATAGAAAATATGATGAGATGAAAAAATCATTCTCATGAAATTCTCGTTCCTACGACTCGAGTATCGGTATCCAAAGGAGTCCTACTATCCCACTTGTAATTGAATTATATAACTTTTAATAAAAATAAAAATAGTTTTGGTAAAAAAATTAAAGTGTTTTTCTACAAACAAAAAATTGTATTCATTATCACTGCCAGGCGTGTAAAATTATCAGTTTTAATAGAAATTAAAATAGTTTTGAGAAAGAAGTTATATAAAAAAAAAATATATAACCGCGGAACTCTATATTATGGAGAATTATAAAAAATATTTCCTAAAAAATAAATAACACAAATAAATATTTTTTCTAAAATTACAACTACCTATATTAATCTCTGCTTTAAATCCTGAATATTTTTATAAATGAGTGGTAACCTGCGATTTTTGGAACTAGCAAAATGGTTGATTATTTCATCATAAAATGAATCGCGTTTCCTCAATTCTGACAAAAAACGTTTTTCTATTGAAATAAGTGATGCATTTGAAAGGCGGTCTTGACTCATTTTGTTTCTAGTAAAAATGTTTTTATGCGTTTAAGTGCTGAACATGATCATTCTACAGAAGCTTACCGGAATTGTCTCAAAAAATTCAGCGTTATTCAAAAAGTTCTCTCATTTTGGGTCATAAGTTTTTAAAAAATCTACCAGCTCTTTGAAATTTCCTTTATTGCACGATTCTCGTTTTTCGTCATGTCCTCGGAAAGAATTTTCTTGTGAAGATAACTATATAACGGCATCTATTAACCTCTTTAATATTTTCCTATTCTCACGGACCTTTTCGTTAACATTTTCTATTTCTCTCTTATGTGCAGAATCCAAGAAATTTACAATATTTTGTTTACCAAACATTTCGAATTTAATGCAAGATGAAATGTGCTCTTGGGATTTTTCGTGCCTTTCTAAACCTCGCGACAAATTTTGCAAATTATTAAACCCGGCCCTGCCCCAAATTGAGGATTGATCATTAGTAAATAATAAACATCTCCAACAATATAATTTGTTTCTAACTGTTGATGCCGTTAACCACTCGACTTTTTTATAATTGTTATCACAAAACCCTCTGTTTTGTTTACCACTTTTAAAAACCTGGCCTGGCATTTCTTTTAATGTTTTAATTCTTACCTTTTCGTCATAAATAAGAGTAGTAAATCCATTTAATAACAAATAATCCACCACGTCTGGACAACAAGACATGTTGGGAATATTTTCACCTAGAGCACTTATTTCTAGCCCGCCTATCAAATGTTTTATGTATTTATAGGTCAAGTTGTTCTTAACCAGCTAAACGCAACTGTCAGACGTCAGTTCGTTTTCTTTGTGAATCATCTGACTCTTGAATGACCTGTGCACATGCGCTATAAAAAACTGAGATCTGAGGCTAGCCTCATACTTGGCTATTCTAAGTGTTGCTATTTTACACAGCGCAAAGAAATTCAAGGTCATTCATGTTATAAGTAAATGCGGTAAAGTTGGAAGCTATTTCGTATTAGCCTCCAGCGAACCGCAGTGTTCATTCAGTAAAAGACCGGCCGACCGGGAAATATGCATACAAAGACTATCCGGACTGTAACGTTATAGGTATGTTTGTGGAAAGGAAATGCAAAAATGTTATATATAAACTGAAAATTAATTAATGAATAATAAACAATAAAAAATATTGATAATTGAGATATACCTAATAGAAATTTCTTAAGATATTATTTTTGAAGATATGGTGGTTCTTCCAAGGGGAGGTTCAGCCTCCCCTGACGAGCCGCCACTGATATCATTTACAACGATGCTAGGTTTTGATTGAGCAACTGAACTCTATGAGGTCTATCTTGAGTTCACAAATGAAATTGTAATTGGCGGGTAAATAGTCAAATATTTAGCTTAGGAAGTAGGATGTGGTTAAACACGCTAGTTAATGGTATTTTTTTTAATTCTCAAGTGGGAATAGTTTGGAACTGTTTGAATAATAATAATAATAATAATAATATTAATAATAATAAATTAAAAGTCAGATAAGTCTAAAAACTTTTTATTACAACAAAAACATATTTATAATACACAGTGTGCTTCATTATTTAAGTACGTATATTGTGAAGGTTTATATTACTTTGTAAATTTCGTAGTTACCTGCTTATAATAAGGTAATTGTGATACGGGTATATACTGTCATGAATTGGCTGAAGTAGTCGAAATCTTTATAATTAAAGCATTCGAAATTTATTGCTTATTTTAATATTTTGTGCAAAATTATGTACATTGATTGAGACAACTATTGTTCATCGTTATCAAATTGTGTTCCTTAGAGGTATTTTTTAATCAGCAGCAGTGGCAGGTACAAACAAAATACAGGAACCAGCGTCATCTGTGGGAATTTCCTTTACTGAGGTTGTAAAATTAAAATAATTTAGTATATTTATGATTCTTAATGAAGGAAAAATGATGAAAAGTCGTAATAGTCCAGGGCTACTATACAAAACTACATCAGATCTGTGGAAAAACTGCCAGCAAGATAAATTTGATATAATGAATAAGAGGAATATATGTATAACATACTAGATTGCATATATACATAATTTGAAATTTACATCTCCGAAATTGTTACTCCAACGAAAAACATTTATAGGGCCTATTTTTGTAGATAATTTCCTAGGCTACAAATTTCATAATAACGATTTTTGCTATAGATATTCTAGAAAAACCGTCTTTCAGATCGTTGATTGTAAGATTTTTAGCAGACACATTAATGGAAACTTTTGACACAAAAACTTGTCTTGCTGATAATCTCTCGGCAGAAAAATTTTAATATCCCTGGATTATACTGGTGACGCTGTTTATGATACAAATGCTCTAAATGTCCAAATATTCAACCACATTGTATGGTATTGCATATCTGTGTCACAATTGAGAATATCAAAATACGTTATGGAATAGAGCGATCCTTTAATGGATTTGAAAATAACAAGTAGATAATATCTTTAAGATAAAAATAAATATAATTATATGAAAGCTGTAACAAATATTTTTACATAATACACAAATTTAAATATAAAATTAAATTATATTCTGTATAATATTTACAAACTAAAATAATATGAACAAAAATAATACAATATTTTTAAGTACATGTTTTGGTTAAGAATATTGATAACTAATGTAAAAAAAGCAGATTCCAAGTTGCTGAAAACTCATTTTTTGTGCCGCGTAACAGACTCAAAAAATGGATTTTATTGCAATTCTGTATCCCTGCGATACTGGCATTCTGCATAGTGTAGTTTTTAAACAAATATGTAAATATAATAGTGCGAAGAGGTATTTTTTGGACGCACCTCGTACAGTCACTTAAATATAATAAGGATATAAGTATTTATTTTGTTTATAACAAACTGTTTAGGAACTTATAGGATGTTATACTTAATAGATATCTACTAATAGATTGACGTGTAATTTAAGAATTTTAATAAAAAATGAGACCAGCTCTGAAAATATCTGTCTATTTTAATTTGGATTTTGAATATAATGCAGAAGCTTGCATAACCTAAGACCAATGCTAAGCATCTATAACAAATAGCATCCAAAGTGTTTTTAACATCCAAAAAACTAGGTATATATTTTGTTTGTGTGTCTATTCTACAATCCTGCAATTATAAAGCAGTTTCCACAAAAACTGACGGTACACGCGTACACTATACTCGATGTCCGTTTCGTCAACACCGTCGACATCATCTGGAGATAATTACTTTATTATTATTTATTTACGAAAATAAAACTGCCAATGTATTCTAAGTTTATACTATATTAATATTGTCAACCAATCCGGCTGTTATAAACTCATCTATCTCTGTTCGACAAACCGTCATCTTGATGAATTAAGCTGACTATTTGGGAAGGGCCCTTTGTCGTTATTTGTGGCATTTGAAAAAATCTAAAGCTAAGCCTTAAAAAGCGTCTGTTACGTTTGTTGTTAACCTGTAGTTGATATCTATTCTGATTGTTTTTAAAGGCAGGATGGAAGGCACTTTTCAGTTATACACTTTTCAGTTCTATTCCATATTTGGGGAGGAGCATCCATATGCTGCTTGAATCTAGTTTTAAGGATATTGTATTTGCCCAACATACTTCCGACTACATCTTCACAACAAATTTTTTGATAAAAATTAAACGAAAGGTCTGAAAATTTTGAAAGATATGGAAGGATTATAATTTGAAATATGTAGGACAGACTAAATGTCCAATTACAACTAGATTCAAGAAGCATATAGCTGACCCCTCCCAAACATAGCACTGAAAAGCATAGTTTTGCTCAATATACCTTTGATAACAATTAGTGCAGTAAAATGAGACAAAAAAACGGGCTTAACTTCGGAATTTTGTGTAACAGGTCGTATCATCCTCAAACTTTTTTAAAATTGTTATAAATTGTCTACGTACAAAAGTCCACCCATTAAAATATGCGACTGATTTCGTATTGTTGCAATTAAAAACAATTATTGCAAAATTAAATGATAAATTGAATTGTGTTAACACACAATTGAAAAGAATGAAGCCGGAAAAAATGCTGATTATGAATATGATGTTTAAAATTCAAAATGGCGGAACCAAAATGGTAGAATGATGAAACAAATGTCATATTATTGATATTGCGTGCAAAATTTAAAATAATGAAACCGGAAAAATGCGGAAAAATAGTGGGTTTTCGGGGTCGCTGATTACGAATATGATGTTTAAGATTGAATATGGTGGATCCAAAACAGAGAAATGATGAAACAATTGTCATATTATTGATAATGCGTTCAAATTTTTTTTATAATTTCCTTGTTCTATTTTCCATGATTTTTAATTTTTTCCCCCTGTTTTATAAAATAATGTTATAAAAAATGGTTAAAGAATTATTTAAAATATCTGAACAAGCATACATTAAAAGATATAGATCTGAGTGACAATTTGTCATGTGTTTAAACGTAAAATATGTGTTTACATATGTTTTTGATCATTTAAATATATGGATCGAGTAAGTGAAGTATTTTTATTTAATAAGAACGTCGTTTTTTGTGCTTATACCCATTTTCGTATGGAGCACGCCTCATTTTCGGCTCATACACATGTACTATGCAGCGATATATTATACCTTAATTATTAACAAATTCACATCTCTAAGAACTTTGATCGTACAAAAAATTTTCTTGCACATTATTTACGTAAAATTAATATTGACAAAGAGCCTATTCCAAATAGTCCGCTATCTTGATTAATACCAGAGACTGAGTTTAGGTAGGGGTGGTAATCAATACATTGGCTAAATTCTTTCGACGGTGACATTAGTTTAGTATTGATTGTTACATTGCTAGTTTTACTTCAATTCTAATCACCTCCAGAAGATGCCAACATGGTAGTTGAAACACGCGTCGAGTATAGCTACTATTCGAGTATTATATTCAGGTAATCTGGTGTTTATGGTAGCTATTTCAGGCAGTGTCACACCTACGGTTTCAGGAATAATTATTAGGTATTAGTTATTCCTGAAACTGTTATATTAAGATTATTTTAAAACACTTCAGTGTTTAATAACTTTCAAAAAAATACTGTCAGTTACCAATATTCTTAAGGAAAAAGTAATACATAATGATCATTTCTCAAATATATCAAAAACACGTCCAAAATATTTGAATTTATATTTGTCTTTTAACTTCGAGCTCCATATTTATAAAATTATTTTATTTACACATTTCTAAAAGTTTATTAATTCATGAAAAATAAATAATAGTGGCCGTATACCTCAGTAAGAATCAGCAATGCGGCGGCGGATACGTGTTTCGGTCTTATTGCTCCTCGTCAGCGTAACGTAGCTTAGGGAATGTTGGTATAGATTAGGAACAAACTTAACTTAGGTAAGAAAGTACATGGTACTCTATTCTCTAATTGCGTAGCTCATGTGACACGTATTTTACACATTTATATAAACAATAAATGAACTAGTGGCGACAAAATATTTTTAAATTTAAAGAGCAAAACTTTTAAATGCAGCAATTTCGAAGCCCGATTTTTTAAATTCTTAAAGTCCCCTTAGAATATATTGAATATTTGTCTCACAAATATATAAGTGATATATTTTTTTAATATCAATTTACCTACCTGTACATTTTGTCTACTTGACATTTGATATATACAGTTTTTATGTAATTTGGAAAGTAAGAGCATTGTTTTCTATTTTGAATTAAAAGCAGAATCAATTATCGAATACTTCTGTAAGTTTGGATATTTTGAATTCTTATATTTTGGCAATTTTTTGGTACTAAATTTATCACATTTTAAAAAATATTTCTGTATCTTATCCTGAATAGAAAATAATTTTTATGAATTCAGAATATTTTAGTAATGAGTGTTTAATGGTATATTTTATTGGAATATATTATCACTTTGTTTTATTTATAGATTATCTATGTCAGCTGAATTTTTGTATCGTTTAAAATCAAAACAATTTCATTATTTATTGTTCATATTTTATATTTTGCTAAAATGTTGTATACAGGGTCTTCCAAGAATCCCGCATTTCCCTTTACAGGTGCTAATTCCACGAGTAAAAGTAGTAAGAAAACATTCTTATAAATATCTTTCCGGAAATGCTTCTTAAGGGAGCTAGGGCCTTTTGAAGATGGTGCCTAAATAGAGGATTGGATTGGAAACAATTTGAAAGAACTTTTTGAAACTTTGTTCACCACGATGATTTATTTGGTAGGGCTCGAAATAAAAAAAATTAGAAACAAAAAGAGTTAACTATCATACGTCACTCCACCTATGGATAAAATTAGTTTTAGTTAGTACCGCACAAAAGAAGGCGATAACAACGTAAAATCGAGAATCAACTTTCAAAAAGTTCTGTCAATTATTAACGAGATATAATCAATGAAAACCTCTATTAGGTGCCATATTCAAATGGCCGGACACATGTTTATGGGAAGTTTCCTTTTCATCTTTGTACCTAAAGAGAAATATGGGAATTTTGGTATACCCTGTACAATTTATAAAATGTTTATTGAGAAATTGTTTTAAACATTCTCTCATTCTCTTCACATAACAAAACGTAAGGTCTGTGAAAGTAATATTATTATTCTACTGATATCAGATCCTGACCCTTCTCGCCTGGGCAGGCTAAAATTTTAAGATAACTATGTTAGCCATCGATTAGATAAAACTTTACTCTTTAAAATAAGTGTTTCACTCTAAATCCAACACAAGTTTCAGTTGTATTGAATATAGACACGAGCGGTCAATATTTTAGACGTGTTTCGCTACAATTTCTTGCACTAATAATTATCTACATATTGCCAGTGGTTGCTGCATCCTGAGGAGTGGCCAACCATTGTCACAACGTCTGGTAGTCGTGTAGAATTTCTGGCGGAGTTTGGTACATGGCTTGACACGGATAAGGTGCCGGCGGTGGCATGGTTTGGTATGGGTTAATTTGGGTCTGGATGACTCCTGTCATTCCCGCCATTCCGGCCATTCCGGTCGGCGTATATGACGCCATCTTATGCGGCTCTATTTCGCTGTCAGATCCACTGGAGTCCAGAGGTTTCTCGGGGTTTGTTGGGTTACTGTAATAAAGAAGAAATGAGTCAGTAAAAGTTATACTTGGATTATCTCTCACACATTCGCGATTTTTGGATTTGGAATCTAGCGTAACCATAAATTTATCATGAGTTGCTTCAGAAGGTGCCTTCAAGCTTCAAATAAGGAAATGTAAGAATTTCGGTAAAATTTCCTGCTTGCTATACAGGAGTGATTCCATGTAAAAGCCGAAAGAAAAAAATAAAAAATTATGTCATACCCCAACCACTTGAAACTGGCGCCTGGTCGATCGGTTAACTCTTTGTTTACTTATTCAACATATAATGCGATGAAGAATAATAGGCGAGTCTGCCTGGGGTAAAAAAGAGGTGATTTTACAAATTTTGTATACCATTTGAGTTAGCAACGGATTCTTATAGGAAAGATTCCGCTTAACAAGATTTTCTTATGAAAAATTTTCCTAAACCCCGAGCTTCATGGTCAAATAATTGTTTAAACAATTTTTTTTTTCGTTTTTATTCAATAAAATGAAAACGGTTTGACGGATCCGAAAAGATCTTGATTCAATCGAAAGATATTTTCAATACGCTTCGTTTGGCACTAGGCACAACTCATTTTGTCCACCCGTTATTTGTTATAGCCGAAATAAATTTCTTAATTAACAAATTGATTACTCCGAAACTAATGAGGTCAGGATATTGTTCTTTTCAACAAAACATGCCTCTTATAGCAATGAATATGCCATAATTTTTTTGGCCCGATGTCTTCCATAGTTTTTGTTTGTTTAAACAACTGGCATAATATGTTATTTAGGAAATAACTTTTTTTGGAAAGTTTGATCGACTTCAAACCAACTTTAAACGATAAATATTGATGTCGGGCATAACCCCCATAGAAGTCTGCATGAATGAAACTTTTTGCTATTGTTTATTTAAAGTTCAAATTAATTTTGCAAATTAACAAATGGAATATCTCGGCTCTGGGTAAGCGTATCGAAATGGGGTTTTATGCATATGAAAGTGCTTGGATAAAGGAAAATTTTGAGACCAGAAAGAACTTGATCGGATAACCGGAACCGGAAATAAAAGTGATATTGCGTGAGAGGCTCTAATTTGTTTATTACCAACTTTCTGGACACAAGGTTTGGTGTATATTAAAGCTAACAAGTCTTTCCATCAACCACAAAAAGTTCTGCAAAAAATATTTAATCCCTGAAGAGTTATACGCGTTTCTGACCCTTAAGAAAATCTCTCTCCCAACGTGAAAATAGTAAGATTTGACTCACAATGGGGTGGCGGGTTCGATCCTCGGTGTGAGCAATTTCTTTTTGTCAAATTTGCTTCTTTTCATGTAACTAAGTATTTTTTATGATAATAAATATTTTTACTTTCTGAGATATTTTTAAAAACGTCGCAATAATTTTTTTTCTTCCAATTTTCAATAAATAAATGGCTATCTTGCTACAAACAAATGATTGTTCTTGTCCAACGAAGGTTTGTCGGTAGTTTTTGTTTTTTTTACTACTTTTTGTGAAAGAGAAGGCTTGTTTTACCTTATTTGAGGAGGGGTGCCTGTCGAAAAAAGACCAAAATACTTTTCACTTTTTTCTTATAAGGAAAAAAGTTCACGTCTCATGAAAAAACACACTTTGTTATTTGTAAATAAGATATAATCAGAAGATTTAACTATTTTAATTTTTAATGGCATTATTATTTCATTTTTGAACTTTTCTCGACAGGCACCCCCCTCAAATAAAGTAAAACAAGCCTTCTCTTTAACAAAAAGTAGTAAAAAAAATACAAAAACTACCGACAAACCCTTATTGGACACGAATAATCGTATGCTTGTAGCAAGATAGCCATTTATTTAATGAAAATTGCAAGAAAAAAAATTAGTACGACGTTTTTAAAAATACCTCAGAAAGTAAAAACATTTATTATCATAAAAAATACTTTGTAACATGTAAAAAAGCGAATTTGACGAACAAGAAATTGCCTACACCGAGGATCGAACCCGCCACCCCATTGCGAGTCAAATCTTACTATTTTCACATTGCCAGAGAGATTTTCTTAAGGGACAGAAACGCGTATAACTCTTCAGGGATTAAATATTTTTTGTAGAACTTTTCGTGGTTGATGGAAAGACTTGTTAGCTTTAATTTGCACCGAACCTCGTGTCCAAAAAGTTGTTAATAAACAAATTAGAACCTCTCACGCAATATCACTTTTATTTCCGGTTCCGGTTATCCGAACAAGTTCTTTCTGGTCTAAAAATGTTCCTTTATCCAAGCACCTTCATATGCACAAAACCCCATTTCGATAATCTTACCCAGAGCCGAGATATTCCATCTGTTAATTTGCAAAATTAATTTAAACTTTAAATAAACAAAAGCAAAAAGTAGCATTCGGGCAGACTTCTATGGGGGTTATGCCCAACATCAAAATTTATCGTTTAAAGTTGGTTTGAAGTCGATCAAACTTTCGAAAAAAAAGTAATTTGCTAATTAACAAATTATGTCAATTGTTTAAATAATCAAAAAGTATTGAAGATATCGGGCCAAAAAAAATATGGTATATTCTTTGGTATAAAAGGCATGTTTTTCGAAAAAAAAACAATATCCTGACCTCATTAGTTTCGGAGTAATCAATTTGTTAATTAAGAAATTTATTTTGACTATAACAAATGAACGGGTTGACAAAATGAGTTGCGCCTGGCGCCAAACGACGCATATTGAAAATATCTTTCGACTGAATCTTTTAGGATCCGTAAACCGTTTTCATCTTATTAAATAAAAACGAAAACATTTTTGTTTAAACAATTGTTTGACAATGGAGCTCGCGGTTTAGGAAAATTTTTCATAAGAAAGTCTTGTTCAGTGAAATTTTTCCTATAAGAATCCGTGGCTAACTCAAATGGTATAGAGAATTTAGGCAGACTCACCTATAATGTTTTTAAAGATTTCAAAGAAATTGGAAAAATGAGGTTAAAATGCACATTAAGACTCCAAAGTTTGGGTACTCGTTGTTGAGAGGTTGGCAACAAGAATTTTTAAGTGCCTTATCCATGCCCCCCACCCCCGCCGTGCTTATGGGGGGAAGTATTACGGTAAATAAACTGAGTCAAATCCCTATTTGCTGAAATGTAACTTAAGCACATTTCTATTCAGTTACAAAACATGAAAATCAAGAGGATAAGTTTTTAAAACTGAAATGATTAATCACTTTCTTATTTACAGATCGATTGTTGTTAAAGAACAACATATATAGGGCCTTAATGAGCGCAGTAAGTACATAGCCCTACTGACTGCTCTCATTGAAGCCCTATATGTGGCAGATGAGGTACGAAGGTACAAAATAGAGTACTGTATATTGTACTTTCCTACCCTACGCTGATGAGGAGCAATAACTACGAAACACGTGTCCGCACCAGCACTTTTGTTTTTTAATGGGGTTAACACTAATTCTTGTTTTTATTAATTTTTTAATTCTACTCTCGAATCTATCTAAGAAATGTTAATACTTTTTATACATGTAATTCATGACGTAACATATACCAATATTGTCAATTTCTGACGTAAAATTTGTAATCATATCATCCATGGTTTAATCATTAACTCTTCTTCATAGGGAGTAATTTATTATATGTTCACCCTGGCGCCTTCGCCATTTCTTAAAACCTCGAGTATTTCGCAATCAAAACTATGTACGTGCAAATTACCGAGTTGTCATCTCAGTAACTTTATTTAAGTATCTACATTTAAAATTTCACTTGTTCATCCACTTACTGAGGAGCCATAAAGTTATCAATTATTAGGCCAACGAATTCTAGCAATTGTAAAACGCCAAGGTAGAAAAATTTCGCTAATCTAGCGGCATCCAGAATAAATTTTAATAATTTTTCCATTATCCGAATGGATTTTTATATAACAATATACCGGGTGTCAACGGAATCATTAGACAAGCCATAGTTTCCAAAGTTTTCATGACATAAGTCTTAAATTTGGCATGGGTATTGTATACTAAAAACGGCAAATTTTTCATAATTTCAACTTCAACTTTGAAATTTTAAATGGAACATGCTGTATACTTTTATATTTTTGGATTTTTGGAGACGATTTTAAGTACGACTGCGTAGTTTTAAAAATTCTTTGAGACTACTTGATTTGTTTAGGCCTATTTTTATTTTTGCATCTAAACTACAATGGATGTACCACCCAAAGTAATCAAATGGTAAGTAAGTAAACAGTAAGAGAAAAATGTAAACGTGGGATTTTTCGAATTGGTTTAGTAGCTACCACAAACGAAAATTTCCGAAATCACTAATTTGAAATTATGTCAACTTTTTCAAATGGCAACATCTTTTACACATTCAGTAATTAAATACTAATTTTCACGACAAATCGAGGATCAGTTTGATATTAGCCCAGATATACAACTTCTTTGGTGCATCATGGTTAAAATATCGAAAAAATACGCTTATCAAGTATGCCGCGGAAATTGAATAAAATTAGATACAAAAGCCAACACGTTAATTTCTGTCGCTTCATCAAAGACAAAAGCTGCAGGATTGTTATCAATTCCTCTCCTGATTTGTTTCTCCACAACTGGAAAATATTGAAAACATGGATGATGTCTGTGCGGATACATCTGGGCATACAAATCTGCGGCGTTTCTGGAATTATTGCGGCACTCTCCAAAAATTGATAACATGTTTACTCTGTCATCCCTTGTCTACATGTTAAACAATAATAACAATAATTAACAAACAACAAATTTAAAAATAAAGAGCAAACTATTAAGTTAACAATACACACGCATTATTATTTGTCAAACTTTTTTTGTTTCCACGCCACACTTATTTTATTTGCAGCGTTGCTGTGTTGACAAAATGAATGTTTTGAATCCAGTTTTATTTAATTTCCACGGCATAGTTACTTGATAAGCGTATTTTCTCGATATTTTAATCATTATCCACCAAAGGACTTGTGGATAACGATTAATGATTAATGCTAAAAATTCGATATTTTTCTTTCTCGAATTTTTGAAATGAGAAATTTTTAGGCATGTATTTATATTATTCTTAAAATTAGCTGAAAAATAACACCTTGAAATATTTTAATGCACATATAGTGCAGGCGAGCAAGAGCGAAAGGGAACTCGGCTACCCCTCAATCTTCGCCGCTGAAATCTCAGCGCTGAAACTAACGGTTTTCCATTGTGTTTTTCGTATGCTTCCAATCGATTTTTCGCAAAACAAAAAAAAATAACACGTTGTAGAGGAAATCTCGAAGAATACAACCGCGTTGGTTAAATACTAGGCCGACCGCCACAGGGCTTTTGCGGCGTTGAGTAAGAAAGTGCCTTTTTTGCAAAAACGGGTTGCAAAAACCATATGGAATTTTTTATTTCAATTTTGAAGGTAGGTTAGGCAGTACTAAAACTCCAACGTGTGCAAATTTCAGCCTTTGAACCGGAATTTTTGAAAAAACGTACATATTTAGTGGTTTCTTGCAATTTGCGAGGGAACCACTGGACCAATTGAGTTCGACTGGGGCTCATTTTGTGTTTGTTGTCTTTTGCGCACATTTTTACCTGCACACTTCTTTTTGTATAAATTCAATTTTTCCTTTAAAGCGCTACAAACTGCTTTTCGCGACCTATCGCATTTTTTTTGCAAATTCCATCAAAGATTCTTTTTCCAAATTAATATCATCTTCTTCCAGGCATCGCAAACTACATGCGAGTAATTTTATTTGCTGAGCTTAGTCTGAAATAAAACCTAGCTCGCCTACACTATTATGTTGCATTCTGTATACAATATATGTCAACAAATCCTATTAATACCGGGTGCCCCGTTATATTTTGACCCTTTTTAAACCTACATAACTTTTGAACTAATATACGATTCAAATGTATTGATCCCTCACTTTAACCGCGAATATCTCAGAAATGGAGGAGCGGAAAAAATTGAAAAAATTATGTGTTCATTATGATTCTATTCTAACTCAATCACTGAAATTTGAATAATGTACATTGAACATTTTTGAAGTTCTGCTAAGTTGTATTGAAAGATGTACTACTTTTTAACGAAATTTTGACCATACCAGTTTTAAATCCATTAAGTATATCTTGGAAAATATGCATACTATGTAAATCATATTTTAAGCACCGATAAAGCACGGCATTTTTTGTACGAGAAAATTTTGTATTTTAAAATTTTGCAGTTATACTCAAAAACGTGACGTCATGTTAATTTGGTTATAAATGTATTTAAAAATTTTCTGATAAAATGGTTAATTAAATATATAAATTGTAAGGAATTTCAAAAAAAAGAATTGGTATATATCAAATATTAATTGAATTATCAAGCGTAATAGATAACATTCTTGCAAACTTGCAATGATACCTATTATGCTAATAGATAATATCAGTGCAAACTTGCAATGATATTATGCTTTACGCTTGATAATTAAATTAATATTTGATATATACCAATTCTATTGTTGCGTATTTCCACCTCTTAGGAAACACCCTGTATGAATCCGTGGGTTCTAAAATAATTTCAACAAGAGATAAACACTACTAACACTTTATTTAACAATTTACTGACTATGCAATACTTCAAATTCAAAATAACCTTTACACTTTGTTTACTTAATATTTAACCTCACTTTTCACTTTTCAACTTGTTCACTTTTATAAACTGCTTTCTTAATAAACTTCCTCTTCCGCGTTGGTAATCTCGCCTTATATACTCCGAATTTGATTCTCTAGATCCATCTAGAAACAATCAAGAATCTTCTCTTACCAGACTCCTCTTTCTACTAGCTTCCAGTCACTAGTAGGCATAGGCGTATCAATTTCCAGTTCCAAGGGGGTGTAATTCATAACACTATTTTTTGAAATTCCTTACATTTTATATATTTAATTAACCATTTTATTAGAAAATTTTTAAATACATTTATAACCAAATAAACATAACGTCACGTTTTTGGATATAACTGCAAAATTTTAAAATAAAAAATAATGAAAAAATTTCCTCGTACAAAAAATGCCGTGCTTTATCGGTGTCTAAAAGATTATGTACATAGTATGCATATTTTCCAAGATATAATGGATTTAAAACTGGTATGGTCAAAATTTCGTTCAAAAGTACGATATTATTCAATCTAACTTAGCAGAACTTCAAAAATCTTCAATGCACATTATTCAAATTTCAGTAATTGATTTAGAATAGACTTATAATGAATACATAATTTTTTCAATTTTTTGTGCTCTTCCCTTTCTGAAATATTCGCGGTTAAAGTGAGGGGTCAATACATTTGAATCGTATGTTAGTTAAGATAATGAAATGCGGTTTCCCCATTTAATAAGTTTTTCCCTGAATAATCGTCTTTTTTCGCTCACTGACGGTTAAACCGGAAATGATATAGCGTATTTTAGGGGATGGGGCAACTTTGTTATTTCAAATGGAACACCCTGGTTATTTTTTCACTGTTGAAATGTCCATTGTTTTCCCTTTTCGAAAATGTCATATTTGTCATGGAAATCATACAGAGTGATGGTTTTATAAGATTTTAAAGTGAATACTGCGTTTGAGTGAGCTCTGGGGATCGAGGGGCCATGTTGCAGGATATTTCCTTCCTATCCAACGATTTCCAAAGGTGGCATTCAGGGAATCTCTAGCTATCATAGCATTATGAGGCGTAGCACCGTATTGTTGGAAATAGACAGTTCTCAACAAATTATCCTGTTCAAGTTGCGGATAAAAGAAATTTTCTAATATTCCAAATATGATGGAGCATTGACAATTGGATTGTGAAAAAAGGGGATCGCAAATTTTTTGTTTTGATACCGCACACCAAACTGTAACTACTGGAGAGGATCTGACATACTGATGGACATTTTTTGATGCCCAAATTCTACAATCATGCTTATTCACTTTGCCATTTAAGTGAAATGAAGCTTCGTCTGACATGATTAACTTATCAAGAAAATGCCTATCCTACCGTAAATCAAAAATTTTTCTACATAATTGTACTCGTTTTGGAAAATCAGTTTCCTTTAATTCTTGATGAATCCGAATTTTATAAGCATTCAATTTTAGAATATTTTTCATAACAGTATGAACAGTAGTTTTCGGAATACCTGTTGCAGAAGAAATTTTTCTCGTAGAACAAGGATCATATTGTGTCAGTTCCAAAATTTCAATTGCATTATTTTTTACGGTCAATACAACCCGAATTCCAAAAGTTTCTATACCATTTTCTAATTGAATTTTTTGTTGGAGCTTCCTTATTAAACATAGTTCTAAATCTTCTTTGTGTTGTTTTGTAAGGTTTAGTTGCAGCAAAGATTACACATTTAGCTTTTTCGCTTAAAGTAAACATTTCTCTTACAGTAACTCAAGTACTCGATAGACTAATTTGTTTCCATAGTCTACTTTGTGAATCATTATTTTTTTTTGTAGCATTTCGATAAAACGTAGTATTCAATTTAAAACCTTATAAAACCATCACTTTGTACAATTTCCATGACAAACATGGAAAGGGGAAACAATGGGCTTTCCAGGGTGTTCCATTTGAAATAGCAAAGTTGCCCTATCCCCGAAAACACGTTGTTATTTTCGGTTAAACCGGAAGTGAGCAAAAGATGATTACCCAAGGAAAAACTTATCAAAATTAGAAGAAGACTGGTGAAAATCGCATTTCAGATGGGTTTAGAAAGAGTCAAAATATAATGGGGCACCCGGTATTATATGCATCTAATAATAGTAGTATTCGAGTAACATATTTTTTATTGTAATCTCTGTAGAAAATGATATGATCAACGAATCATTCTAAACAAAATTATCTTTTTTATTTATCTTTTACCATTTGCATTCTTGTATCAGTTTATATCGTTTAATTTACTTGTATGCCTTTATATGTTCGTTTATTCTAGTAAATGTGTTATCAATGATATTCAGACGTAAAGTACATACGGTAGTTCCTACTGCCTCGGTATATACAATATATATTGACAAATCCGGCAAATATTAAAGGCACCTAATAAAGAAGTATTCGAATCTAGCAATATGATTTTAATATTGTGTCCTTCACTTATTTCGTTAAAATTTGTTTTATTATAAGGCTGTGTTGAAGTGTTTGAAACAAAGAACATATAAGTAACAAAAAATATTGGTAATACGTATAAAAAATGTACCTAGTCTATCTCTTGAATTAGCTATTGATACGGCGTGACACTTTCGACATTTTAACCAGGTCCATCCAATGGATACGAGACCACCGTGTCGCCGCGATGTCCGTTCGTTGGGGGTGCACTTAGTGATGGCGGTGACGCGAAGTTTACCCGGTCTAATATCGAATTTCAGCTGCGGGCTGCCTCCAGCGGGTAACCTGATATCCGTATACGCCGGCTGAACGGGGAACTGTTACTCGGCGCTCATCAGCAGCCAGCAGAACAAGGAGCAGACACGTCATCAGGACTTCCACATTTTGTTATCTACTACCGACGTTAGATTTGCGTTTAATTTATGCGCATTTAGGAGACTAATTAACTCACTGAACAGAACACTACGTTATTATAACATGTGCGCCTATTTTAATTCTTGGTATGATGTTTGCAGTCATGGTTAGAAAAATAAAATGTTTGATTATTAGAGTAAACATTAAGTCAGGGATCCAGTAATTGAACTTACGCTTATTTTTCCATTGCTATGCAACTTTTCGACATACTTTTAAAATTAGGTCTACCGGGTGGCCCACGAGTCAACGTACGCCCCCAATATTTTGGTTGGTTTTGTATTTAAATTTTTTTTCTTGGTGCAAATAAATTAGACAATAATAGGCTACTTTTAGACTAACAGGAATGAAAATATCACTACCGGTTGAACCGGAAGTGAGATTCACTTTTTTTCTTAAATGGAATGACTATATTTTTTTGATGGTTTCGCATTGAGCATAATTTTCTAAGTGCAACACTTTTTTCAGATGTAAAGAATTCCAAAAAATAGGTGAGATACGAACAATTTTTTAATTTTTTCAAAATGGCCGCGTCATATGAATGCGGTGTAAGAAAATTAGTAAGTAGGCTATGGAAATTATTAGTAAGGTTGTGGACTTGTCTGTAAAGCAGAAAATAGTTGTTTGAATTACTAATAGGTACCAGATTTTTAGTGCTCTTTTCAAAAAAATGAAATTTCATTTTCATTTCCGTAGGGGTCCTATGGAATTTTTTTTAATGGAATTGTGCTATTTCTTTTACTAATCAGAAATAATGATTCGTAAACTAAAATTTTTTCGCCATTAATCATTTCTTAACGATATCCTTCGTAATAATAGAAGTATTTTTAAAAAGTAAACACAAATTAAACAAGAAATAGTTTTAATAGGTATAACGTTACAACCATGAATAAATTACCAAGAATAACAAAACTATTTAAAACCTAAATTATAATAAAGCATTACAAAAATTGTTCAAACTGTTCACCGTTATGATTAATACACAGAGTAGCGCGACTTATCGTTGCACGTCTAACATTCTGTAATTGTTGAGGTGTTATTTGTGCAATTTCGTGTCGAACTCTTTCTTCCAGATCTTGCCTTGTTGTTGGAGCAGTCATGTAGACTCTATTTTTCAAATGCGCCCGAACAAAAAATCGAGTGGGGTTAACTCAGGCGACCTTGCAGGTCATCTGACTGGACCATGGGTCCCAATCCAACGATCTGGAAATAATTGATTTAAGTAATCCCTAACGATGTGTGGTCCTGCCCTGTCTTGTTGGAAGTAAACCTCGTCAATATTGGTACTGAGAATTTGATTAATCTGTGGAACTATTATATTCTGGAGAAATTCTAGATATCGTGGTCCAGTAGAGTTTCGTTAAAAATTATTTAACCTATGACATGGTCGCCCAGTACGCCTAACCAAACATTGAAGCCAAACCGCTCCTGAAACCGCCCCTGTCTCATAATGTGAGGATTATCAATTGCCCAATATCGAGTGTTGTTTCGATTAAATAACCCAAGGTTTGTAAATCTCGATTCATCAGTGAACAAAATGTTTTTGATAAAATTCTCATTTGTTAATTGGCGTAACTGGAACCAATTACAAAAGGTTGATAATCATTCTCATACAAAAATTGATGCAATTGATATTTATAAGAACGATAGCCGTGTTTCTTTAAAATTTTTCTGGCTGATTCTTTGGAAACTGGTAATTCCTGTTCAATTTGTCTTATCGAAATGGTTGGGTCAACATGCACTAAAGCTAATACATTAATTTCCGTTTCTTCATCCACAATAAATTTTTCTTCAATTTCTACATCCGTCCGTACAGACTTTGTGCTCTAGTCAACTTTTTTCATATCTTGAATAATTTTCAGCCATTTTATTTTAATTTTCTTGTTTATAACAACTTTAATAGACTTGCTTCAGAAAATTAGCGAGTAAAAGTCAAGACTAATTCAATTGTTGCGAATGTCTGTCATTTTCGTGGCTATCTGCAATTTTGGATTTAAATGCAGATAGGTACCTTATTAAAATGATTTGTTGACGCTTGCTTATTGAAAATACTTCTATTATTACGAAGGATATCGTTAAGAAATGATTAATGGCGAAAAAAATATAGTTTATGAATCATTATTTCTGATTAATGAAAGAAATAGCACAGTTCCATTAAAAAAAAATTCCATAGGACCCCCACGGAAATGAAAATGAAATTCCGTTTTTTTGAAAAAAAAAAAACTAAAAATATGGGTACCTATCAATAATTCAAACAACTATTTTCTTCCTTACCGACAAGTCTACAACCTTACTAATAATTTCCATAGCGTACTTAGTAATTTTCTTATATCGCATTCATCTGACGCGGCCATTTTGATAAAATTAAAAAATTGTTGGTATCTCACTTATTTTTTGGAATATTTTACATTTGAAAAAACTTTTGCACTTATAAATTTATACTTAATGAGAAACCATAAAAAAAATATGGTCATTCCATTTAAGAAAAAAAAGTTGATGTCACTTCCGGTTCAACCGGTAGTGATATTTTCTTTCCTGTTAGTCTAAAAGTAGCTTATTATTGTATAATTTATGTGTACCAAAAACCAAATTTTTAAATAAAAAAACAACCAAAATATTGGGGGCGTACATTGGCTCGTGGCCACCCGGTATATTATGTAAAATTGTTTGTCGAATCGATTTCCGAAGGGCGATTTGCGATATAGGCTTGCGTTTATCCCCTATGTTAATTTATATATCTTCTTGGCGAAACACAATATTTACATTTTTCGAATATAACTCGTGCTGCCTCAAACACTATTAAAGATAATTTTAGATGAAGATTAAATAATGTATGGCGATTGCTATAGCAGCGTTGGATTAGTATTTTGGTTATTTATCATCCAAGAGAAAATAATGAACGCGAGGTTGCTGAAATATTGTAGAGGTAATGTAGTATCGAGATTCTTTTTATTTCTATAAACATTATATTGATTGCTGAGCGGTATTGTAGTAAAAGGTCCAAATTTAATTTCAGTGAAAGAATGTTTATAATCAGATTATTCTAGCAAAAGATATCGATTTATTTCGGAGAACTATAGGCAGCGCGGGTTGAAAAAAGTAACTTCCTTCAAATCCAGCAACATCCAAAATTGTCGTGTTAATTAATTTCATATTCTATGTCCAAATATATCAAAACCATGTTTCCAGTTCGTAAGAAATATTATCCACTGTCACAGACATGCCAACTGCATAATATTTGTTGGGGATAGATACGAAAATGGATTAAAAGATTATGAAAGAGCTCGACGTATAACTAAATCATCGCCGGAATTTGAGCTTGGAGATAAATTTTATATTCCTAGGTGGAAGTAGTTTATGTTCAACACCAAGAGTAAGCAGAGCCTCTTTTAATTTTTAAACAAGTGGATGTGTGTCAATTTACGGTAGGCTTCTTACATATTTAAATGCTTATACGGTCGTTCCAATTTTGAAGGTAGTTTAGATCATTTACGACCACATTTATTTAAAAACTGCAAAATGGATTTGAAGACATTGCCACCCACTCAAGATGCCTTCATTCAACATGTAAAGCGAAGTGTCTACACACTGTTTCTGTGAAAAATGCTAGTGATTCATTCCCTAAACTAATGAGCGTTCACAAATATGATTGGAAGATAAAGCACAACATTTTCACTTTAAACATCCAAAATCGGAACAAATAAATTTGACAACTTATAAGTGTAAAAATAATAATTGCAGTAATAGGTGTTGTATGAAGATAGCAAGCTGCTATTAATCCATGTCCATAATAATATCTATCCCCAACTAACATTATGAAGTTGGCATATTTGTGAGGGTGCATATTATTTGAAGTTGAAATTATGAAAGATTTCGTCATTCTACTCCCGGAACTGATTTATTAAACTTGTTTCCTTTATATCTTAGGGGCCATCCATTAATTGCGCGACGAAATTTCATGGTTTTTCTACCCCCCCCCCTCTATGTCGCAGGTTGTCACACTCGAGTCACCCCCCCCCCGTTGTGACGTCTCACATATTAAATTTTAAGAAAATTTTAGAATTTTATGATTTTTGTTTTTTTTAATTGCATTCAATTAAAACAATGGTACACGTAGATGTAAATAATGTGATGAAACAAAAGTTTAACCCCTCCTCCCCTCTTGTCACACTCTGTCACACATTATGGACCCCCTCCTCCCCCCCTCAAAGTGCGACGTAATTAATGGATGGATGATTTGCAAACATTATAAACTACTACAAGGCAGGCTTGCCATATTCAATTGTAGTATCAATCAAGCAAACAGCTTCGTTTATAATAGAATATATCCTTTGATTTTTGTAGTATTCGGTTATAATGTTTTACATCACCGCATAATAATGTTTACCACCCCATAATTGGGTACTTGTTGGGTGGTTGCGTCTGAATAAATATGTCTATTTATACCCCTAAATGAATAAATGATTTGTTTATTTATTTATTTATTTATTTGGTTTAAGAATCTATAAGGATGCTGTATTTCGGCCACAAACGAAGTAGGTATAACCAATATTTGTAAAACTTTAACTAAACTAATATTAATTTCTTTAATATATGTATAACAGCAAAATCACCAACTGTTTTCGGTCAACGCGAGTCTTTGTCCTGTCACGTCACATTTTAACAAAAACCATTTAGTTCTCCTTAATTTATCATCGTGGAAAGAAGAGAAAGAAAAGTTTCTGTTTACACATTTGTGCGCAACCGGGCGGTGGTTGTTAGAGTAGTGGCTTGCCATGAGGGAGGATGTTTGAACAGACCTCGTTGTTTTGGTGAAACCCGACACTGCCGTTTCCACTGAGTACGTTTCCCCGGCCTGATACGATATACCAAGCCCACAAACTGCCATCCCCCGTTTGTTGGTAAAACAATGTAGGGCTTCTAAATTCGTGGATCTACCTTATTACAATATTAAGAGAATTAAAAATATATTGACAGGTACCCACGTTGTGGTTCGCTTTACGTATATGTTTAATTTAATTATTGTAGTATGAACGTGCGATAATTATTTTAGGTATAAGCATATATGAACAGATTTCCTACAGATTATTCAGAATATTTTGTTTACGATTGCCATAGGCAAGAGGCGCAGAGAGATATCTGATGGAAACATATTTTAAAATTTGTGATCATAATTTTTTAAATACTATTAACTGATTGCAAACTGAAATTGTTGAATGGAATAATGGAAACTGATAATTATAGGTATTTTCGTTATAGTTCTAGATATTTAGTATAACTATACTATTTCTAGTATGGAAAAAATAAGTTTTCAATTTTCAATTGCATAGGATACTGGCTAAAACTTTGCAGCAGTGTTGGTAAGGTCTACTTAAAAAAAAATATTAAAGTGAATTACTTTCTTATTTGACGGACGTTGGGGATGGCAGAACTAGGGACGGTGGTGCATTTTTGCGCACTTTTTAGTAAATATCTATAGCGGTTTTTTCTAGGTAGCAGCATTTTTTAAATTTGATTGTCCTTGTTTCTCTAAACTTAGATACAGTTATTTATATAGAGACATGATGTTTTTGACTTTATGATTTTAGAGAAATAGTCGCAATTATTTGAAAATACGTCGAAAAATACTGTATCAACCACATACTCTATATTTTGAAGATAACCACAACCCTTTACGCCATCAAAACATTTTCAGTGTTATTTTTTTTTCTATTTAAAAAATGACTTTAATTACATGCGTAGTGATCCTTATTACTTGGAATTAAAAAAAAGGTAAGTTTTTTCACGAAAGATTATTAATTTTGCAACACTTTGTTTAAAAATATTTGCTTAAACAAACATATGTTTAAATGTGTTTATTAAATTTTAAAACCACATATCATAACTTTAAATTGAGGAACAGTTAGACAAAATTGTGACAACAGCAGAGTCTTAAAATATTTCTGTCGCCGAATAAACTTTATTCTTAAATGTATTTGTACTATGCATTTCGTTCCGAATTGAGTGCATTATTTACAACATGTCTTAGGGCCCTTTTTGCTTTTATTCCTTAACATTCTTAAAGTAAGTTGCACGGCTCTCGTTAAGCTCGAAGAAATCTACTTTAAAGTGAATGTGAAGTAAAAACATTTTAATTTTCGCAACCATTTTTTATTTTTAGCCGACTTTAAAATTTCTCAGTTCGACTCCTTGTATTTTTTATGTTTGTTCAGTCATTACTCTGGAATTGCCCAAGTGATTTCTATGAAGTCTTTTGCCAATTATACCGGGTGGCTCAGCAGATAGGGACACTCTTGTAACGTTTGAATGGGAGAATGGATTTTTTCAAATTTGGTGTGGTGATGAAATTTCCAATTTATGTTATGTAAAAACCAAAATGGCCGACTTCCGGTTTCGATGCAATTTACATGAAAATCAAATTTTTAAATGGGACGACCTGTATATTTTTGCATATTTGGATCCTACTGGCCAAAATACTGACTCTCAAATATTATTTTGATTTTCAAAAAATGTACAGAGTGACCTATTTAAAAACGGGCCACCTTTTTTCTTTTTTGTCCGACTTGAACCAAATTTTACCAAAACATAGAACAAATTAGGATCTACTTACGACCAAAAGGACATTCGCGTCTTACAAATGCAAAGCCACCTGCGGTACTAAAATAAACGGTAAAAATAACGAAATCATATTAGGCATTTTTTTATCGAAAAACTTTATTAGTGAAAGTTATTCAGAATTGTCCAAAAACCTAGAATCTAAAATTTGAGCAATATTAAAAAATAATAAATTTTTTGTCCAAAATTTCGACAAAATTTAAAAAAAATACAAATCACTTGACAGCTACGTTTAATTTCAAACGAAATTGTCATAGCACAATTTTCTAAAGAAAAAAAATAATTTTCTGACTCGGACATTGTTTTAAATACAATTTCTATAGTCTTTAATATTGCTGAAGTTTTGGACTCTAGGTTTTTGGGCAATTCTGAACAACTTTCATTAATAAAGTTTTTCGATGAAAAGATGCCTAATATGATTTCTATATTTTTTCCATTTATTTTGGTACCGCAGGTGGCTTTGCATTTGTAAGGCGCGAATATATTTTTGGTCATAAGTAGATCGTAATTTTTTCTATCTTTTCGTAAAATTTGGTTCAAGTCGGACAAAAAAGAAAAAAGGTATAAAGGAGCCCCGCTTTTAAATGGGTTACTCTGTAGATTTTTTAATTTTTACTTTTAATCATAGAAGGCCGCGATTCAGCCAAAACTGTTAAAGTTCGGTCTGCAAGCATCGTTAAAATATTATATCTGCAGATACTAACATTAAACACGACTTACCCTTCATTAAGTTCAAAGATATTGATTTTAGAACAAACATTATTTTTCTTTTAAATGGAAGTCCTATAGAACAACCTATTATTTAATTAGATCTTTAAATTACGAAAAAAATATATGCATACTGTCTATCTTCTCCTTGTACTAAATTTATAAATTAAAAAAAGAAATGTTTTGATAATAGATTTTTTATTATTGAAAATTGGATAGGTACGCATGGTCCCGTTAGATGGCCACTTTGATCTCCGGACTTAACACCAATAGATTTCTTTATAGGGGGCCACATTAAAAATCATGTTAACTTGCGAGCTCCTACAATTTTGCAGAATTTAAAATATAGAGTTGTATAGGCCGTGCGTAGAATTACTAAAAATGAGTTAAGAGAAGTATTGCGATGTACTGTAAATAGACCCCAGTTGTGTGGAGAAAATGGGCAACATTCTGAACACTTAATTCGGTAATAATAATGTACTATTACTAATGTAGATTTATCTTAAATGATGAAATTCTATTCACATTTGTAAAATATTCGTTCTGTTAATTCATTCACATAATTCATATTTTTCTTCCCCGCCCCCTAGCAGCGAAACTATGCGAAATTCAAAAGAAAGCGCGAAAGAAAAAAATATGTTTTTCTTTCGCGTCCTCTAGCGGCGAAACTATGCGAATTTCGACAAAAGGTGTAGGGACAAAATTTATAGGAAATTTTATGCTCTACAACTTTGCTCTCATAATGTTTTTCACCAAAATGCATAGTATTTCCTTAAAATAGAAAAAAATGCGAAAAAGCGCTAAAATTCATATACAGGGTGTCGCAGAATTGAATTCCTGGACGAGAACCTGTAATTCCTGAGGTCATTTTTGCCCCATATAATCCAACTTACCTTAGTCCAAAAATGCATCTCTGCATCCACTACGTGGATGTGGAAGTAATATATGAAAGAAATGATCATTTTCATAGTTTAGATATGACTTTCTTCAGGAGGTTCAGACAAATGAAGAATACTGTTCTTCATTTACTTACTCTCATTGAGGATGATCTGGAGTACCTAAGCATATATTTTCATAGAAATGTTTGAGGCACTCAACAGATCTATAACATCTATTTAGAGCCATTGCGTTGAACTGCTTCGTTATTTTAATCCAAATATTAGTATTGTTATGTATTACACCCCCTTGAAACTGGAAATTGCTACGCCTATGCCTAACAGTGAGTTACTGGAAACTTGCAGAAAAAGATAGACTTTTCTAGAATGTGGTGAGAGAAGATTCTTGATTGATCTGGAGGCAATTTCAGAGTATATAAGGCGCGATTACCGGCGCAGAGGAAGAAGTTTACTCAAGTGAAGTTTATAGAAGTGACGTTCGGTAAAAAGTGAGGTTAAATAAGAAATAAATAAAGTGTAAAGGTTATTTTGAAGTATTGTATAGACAGTAAATTATTAAATGTGTTAGTGGTTTATCTCTTGTTAAAATTATTTAGAACCCACAGATTCAAAGGTGTTTCCTAAAAGGTGGAAAACACGCAACAGTGTTCTCTTGGGATGTTGCGTTGTTTGTCAGTTTATTTTCTAATACAAGCTTTAATTTTGTGACTGTATTTATCTTCCAGCGAAAAATCTGCGGATCTTCCTCTCTTACTACTATTTTTGTTTTCCATATGTGCAAAAAAGTTCTAAAAATAAATATTTGATAATATTCAAGAGTATTAAGGTTATAATTTTATAAGGAGAAATTAACCGAACACCAAATTCCCCTGAATACACACGTTAACTCTCAACTTAAGTAAAGCGAAAAAAAAAGGGTGCGGTGCAACAAGAGGAGAGGTAATCCTGGTTTAAAAATTAAACCTGGATTACTCATTAAAACGGTGCAAGTGTCCGTTAAGTATTTGAATAAATGTTATGAAAATTAAATTTATTCGAGGCGCAGACACACAACTAAAACTTTTACATAGTTGATAGACTCGACCTTTACTTGGTGAAAATCCATTATCACTAATGAAATAAAAAACACTAAACTGTTTTTCACGTTTTCACATGTATTACGTCAAGATGACGATCGTTTCGCTAAAACATTAGCTTCATCAGATGAGTGCACTGTAAAACTTTTACGACTACTTCCTGACATTTTGGTGTTGAATTTTTCTGTCGTAGAAGAATTCAAGAAACGCGACTGAAACGATAGCCAGGTGCTCATTTTGTGCTAAATTTATATATTTTTATGTTTTCAGGAACTATTTTGTATTTTTAAGCTGTTGAGGCGTAGATTTTTGGGTATAGAATAATTGGTGTCGAGTTGGCACGTATCGTATGTGCGATGTCGTCTAAAATAGCGCGGCTGTGGGCTATTCTCAGATTCCAGGTCCAAGCTATATCGTCATCTGATACTTAACACTAGAAATAGAAATATACACGCCACTCAACCGAATTTTATTTCTTGTAACATGGCCACTAGGAAGATGTAATTTTTATTCCTGTTAAAATAATATATTTGTTTATTTTTTCTGTAATTCAATATGTGTATTTTAAAGTGAGTTAAATTTTAGTAAATTTAAACTTATTTTGTCAGACTTGATGGAAGAACATTATGATGTATTATTTCATCAAATTTAAATAGTGAGGAAAGTAAAAATACTTACAGAAGGAAGATAAAATAATACAAGAAGAAGCGAAATTAACAAAATTAAATTACTACAAATATTAAATATTTTAACAAAACATACACAATTTCAACAATTACTAATGAAATATCAGGGAATTTTAAATCCAAATGAGATTAAGTCGAATTAAAAATTGAAAATCTAATTCTCAAGTAAATTTGAAAAAATTGCTAATACAATGTGTCCCCAAAATGGTGGGCAATCTGTCGGATTTGGGTAGAACTAGTGAAAATAAGGTCACAAGTTCGTATATTTCTCTTTCCCCCGAGGTACCCCTACGAAGATATTCGCACTTGAAGTTGAGGGTTAAAAATCGAATTTTCGCATTAACTTTTTTATTGTTCAACCGATTTTAATCCATTTTGGGAGAGTATCATATTATTTCAATTCAATTAGGTCAGTGTATTAGAATCTTGGATAACATTATTAGGGGCTCGGGGGCAGAGCACCCATTGCTTTAATAAGTTGTAAAAGAATTTCAGCCTATTTTGTTTTATTTCTAAGGTCATTTTCAACTTTTTGAGCCCTTATTGCGTAGGGAACGTATACTTGTTTGATGTCGGTAATATGAACCGTTTTCGATCGCACTTAACGATGAAATTGCGATTTTCAATCGCACAAATAATAGTAATTTTTTAAAATAAACACTTATAAAAGCAAAAAATCTTGAACACACCAAACACAAAATTTGAAACCTGACTGTAGAAAACTAATTAGGGACATGGAAAAATGAATATTTATGAAATTTCATAACAAATGCTCAATATGAGCACCTCCTCCTCTAATGCATGTTGGTCTACGACGAACTGACGATCGCTGGACTCGTCACAATATTCCTTCGTTTCCTCTAATTGCATTTGAATGGTACATAATTCTCTCGTATAATTCTTCTCATGTCTCTACTGGTGTGGCATATACGACACTCTTTAAATGCTCCCACAGGAAGAAATCAAGGGGATTTAAATAGGGTTATCAGGGAGGCCAAGAAACAGGCCCACCCTGACCTATCCACGGGTTTGGATATACTATATTCAAATGACCCCTCACTATAAGACTAAAATGCGGGGGCGCCCCATCATGCATAAACCACATGTTCTCTCGAGATGCATTGTCAGCGTCTTATAACAGTTGTGGTAACTGCTGTAGGAGAAATTCAAGATAAAGTTGCCCATTCAATCGATTTGGTAACACGAGTGGGCCCAACAAGTACCGGCCAATTGCCTTTGATGGCGCGTTTGAATTGTGGCATGTGGGTTTTCCTCGGCCCAAATGTGTAAGTTATGGGAGTTAATGACTCCATTTCTTCCAAAGCTCGCTTCATCCGTATACAAAACCGATCGAATGAAGGCATGGTTTTGTTCATGGTTCTGTATAACCCACTGCGAAAATTGCACCCTAGCAGGAGAGCCAACTGGGCTAAAGGCTTGTACTTTTTGTATATGGTACGGATAAAGCAGTTGCTCTCTCAAAATTCTTCCAACGATCGATTTTGGGACATTCATTTGTAATGATAATGATCTGATACTGACAGATGAATTCGCAGCGACTGCATCCAATACGTTTTCATCTACTTCAACAGTACTTGTTGTCCACGGAGCACCCCTGTTTACTTCATTTGGCGCAAACCGACCTAAGTAGAGACAGAATTCTTAGATTTTTAGTTTTCAAAAAAATTATCTTATTTTTCACCAGTTTCTCTCAGCCGTTGATCAACACGTTCAAAAGTTTTGCGATCAGGAACCCTTCGATGGCGATACCGTCGAACGTATAGTTTTTTTGCTTTCAAGGCATTACAAGAAGACATTCCATACATTAAATGCATATCTGCGTATTCATTGACCATTGTTAATGTAAGGCATATTTCAACCGATTAATTACTAAATTAAAGTCGAATTAAGCTAATACTGAAAAATTATGTCACTCCAAATATCTATTATTTTGATCCATGGTAACCGTAAACTGTCATTATTACTCGTTTGGTTTTATACATAAACAGCTACATCGTCTTATCTAGATAAGACGATGTAGCTGTTTTTTTAAATATTTAAAAAAATTAATATTAACACGTTCAATGCGGACCTCAGAACTTGGGATTCAGCATGTGCGGCGGCACCATTTCTAGTCTTTTTTTTTCAAATAATCGACGGGAAAGTCGCAATTTCATCGTTAAGTGCATTTATCTCGAAAACGGTTCATATTACCGACATCAAACAAGTATACGTTTTTTACGTAAAAAGGGCTCAAAAAGTTAAAAATGACCTTAGAAATAAAAGAAAATAGTTTGAATTTTTTTTTACAACATATTAAGGCAATGGGTGCTCTGCCCCCGAGACTCCGATAATGTTATCCAAGATTCCAATACACTAACCTAACTGGATTGAAGAAATATGATACTGGCCCAAAAATGATTAAAATTGATTGAACAATAAAAGAGTTATCGCGAAAAATCGATTCTTAACCCTCAACTTCAAGAGCGAAAATCTTCGTAGGGGTACCTCGTAGGAAAGAAAAATGTACGAACTAGTGACCATATTTTCACTAGTTCTACCCAAATCTGAGAGATTTCCCACCATTTTCGGGACACCCTGTATATTTGTCCGTCATTGTTCCAATGAAGCAAGAGTAAATCTACGGCAATATTGGTAGACAAAATATTTTACCCTGTACAATTAATAGTCAATAAACGAGCTATCCATTATACTCTTCACTTATTTATTGCACTTTTTATATAACTGTTGCACATTCTATAGGATACTCTTCGCAGTTCTTTTATAAATAATATTGGTTTTAGACATTTTTAGTTTAACTACAAAACATTAATTTCTTTTTTATTAAATAAATGAATAACGTCTTTATTTATTGATATATTTTGTTCAAAAACAATAGGGTTCTTCTTCTAGCTATCACTAATTTAGTATCCAAATTTAAATACAATCGGAGTGTTCGTTCTTAAGTTATCGTGCTTACAAGAAACGTGACGGGCGGACAGACAGACAGATGGATAGACAGACAGACTATTGTTTTTTTGAACAAAACCGATCAATAAATAAAAAAGTTTTGCATTTTTTAAATTTGAGAAAAAATGTATATGTTTTGGAATAAAACACTAATATTATTTCCAAAAAAAACTGTGAAGAGTATCGCATAGAATGAGCAACAATTATATAACTAGTTTGTATCTTATATCGATATACATAATATAAAAGAAAATTAAATAATTTAAAACAGAATATCTACTGGTCGGCCTGCGTATTATCACATCATAAAAAAACGCTGCCTGCATTGCCTGGGCTGCATTGAAGTACAAGAATTCCTTCTATTGTTGAACCGACAATTTTTTCCTACCAGTGTACCATACAAGCACACAGTTTCAAATTGACAATAATATTTTCGCTAAATTTTGACAGAAACCTGGATATTTTCAAAGAAGTTAGGACTAATTTTGGACTAGAAATATATCAAACATTGCAATAATTCCTAAACATAAAAAAAGCTAACTAAAGCAAAGGATAGAAGGAATTTTTAACTTCAATGCAGCCCTGAGGAAGTCCGAGCCTATTAAATGAAACGTTTGCGAAGGAATAAAGTTGCTTTATTATCCTCAACAGACGAATTTATCCACGATTATAAAATGCAAGAGCACAATTTCTAATTGACAGCAATAAATATTATACTTGGTAAGAATTTTTAAACCCACCCTACTCCACTGTTCTATTTACTTTCCCCTACCCGTTATATTTTAAGAAGTTTTCAAAAGCACATTTTATTTACTCTGTCACTGTGCAAAGCTGTATTTGTTTAATACTGTTAGTTACTCGAGGCTGAAACAAAACTAAATATAGTACTAAATATACGTAGCAGGCCTGGGAAGACGGCAGTTAGGCAAATTGATGGTAAAATAAACACTTATTAGGGCCATTCTTTTCCATGCCTGTACCGGCCAAGCCGCCACCCCAGAGAGTTCGTGTGACAAGTGGTGCACATGTGTTTACCAAATTCCGCTAAGAATGCATACTTTTCAACAGCTCTACTATTCTTACTAGTGTGACATTTCGGGTTCTTTGCCCGCTGTTTGAACTCTGGAATGACATACTGTGTTCGTTATTTCTTATTTTTTTTTTATTACCACACCATGACTATAGAAATATTAGTGTCATGATACTACAGCAACATGTTGCATTTTTATTCTGTTGTGGATAATTAGCGATTTAGTTATTTAAATACAAGTGCATTTTATAATATGAAAGTCAATGTCAACTATAAAATTAACAAACTAACACATCTTAAAACAAATTCATATGTTTCTAATACAATACTAACATTTTATCTAAATCATCTTTATTATTCATCAAATTTATTTTTTCCAATTTCTTTTGCATTTATTTTTTAACGTACTTACTTTTTTGTAATGTTTTAAGATATAGAAGAAGATATATTAAAAATTACCCTGCCACTTTTCTATGTGTATTTAAAAATTTTGTGTCTTTAATTTTATATTCCTGTATATTAAAGATATTGCTAATAAAATAAATAAAGCTGTGGCCAATTCACCACTTCCCTGAACTCATTTTTGGCATTTCCGGTTGTAAATCGGAAAGACGTTCGTAGCAAGGGTGAAGCCAGTCACAAATTTTATTTAAAACGCCTTATCGTTATGAAATTATCTATTTATGCACCTAATAAAATTAATCTTATCTTTAAATGAATCTTATAAGGGTTAAATAGATAAACTGGGCTACGCCTCACACTGTAACCCCATAAGATATAGACACACCTGCAAATTTAACAAACGGAGATTAATGGCATTTTTCTACATAATTTTCTTCTTCTGATTTTGAGTGAAATCTCTTAAAATGAAGAGGTAACTTAATGGGTGGCTAATTGAATTTTATCCTAAAATGTTGTATTGATATCGATGGTCTATGCTATATGCTTGATGCTATAGGTATATGCAAAGTTTCAAGACAATAGATCAATTTAAAGTAGTTCAAGATTGCAATGCACAAAAATATACTGTCTGAGGCCTCACTGATAAACATCAAAATATAAAGTCAATGTTTGGATAGGTATGCTTGGTGGCAGAATTAATAGTTCTACATTTTCTTTGGAAATAAATTAAATAGCGAAATTTACCTAGATTTTTACGAAATGACTTAAGTACCTAATTATTTGGAAGAAAGTCCCCTGCATGTTAGAAAAAGTATCTGGTTCCATCAAGATGGTGCTCCTCCACATAAGGCCCGTATTATTTATAATTATTTAAACACGATTTATGGAAACCAGTAAATAGGCAATATCGGACCAGTGCTGGTGCCAGCTAGATCACCAGATTTAAATCCATTAGATTTCTTTTTGCGGAGTTACCTTAAGGGATTTGTGTATATCACCCAACCTCAGAACACTGAGGATTTAAAAAATGGAATAAGAAATGGATGTAATTCTATTCGACGGAATACTTTATTACGTAAGTGAATGGTGAGTTAATAAAAAGATTTAACTACTGCATTCTCAGCATTCGGGCAAAATTTTGAACAATATTTGTAAAAAACTTTTAATTCTCTCTTTACCTGATACAAATTTTTAAGAAAACATTAATGTTACTATTGGTTTTGAAGATTATGGAGAGCCGAATAAAATGGACTGGTCCGTTTTACCCAATCTTGTGTTGTTGTCCAGCTATAGGCAGACATGGCCTTTTTAGCAATTTTAGGTCAAGTTTTCTCAAAATTGTGACCTGAAGGCGCAAAACGGCCAACGGCATCGTATTTAGCACATCAAAACCCTTCGGAATCACCTATTTGGGTTAAAAAAAAAAAGAAAAGTGTGTTTTTTGCAGGTCTTTGTTATCAATCAAGTGACTTGCCTTTTAAATATGTGACTTCTAATAATTAACTGGTCTATACATTAACAACATCTCAGATATCTGTAGACTTCTAGACGTGGTTTTAAAAAATACATATTTTGTATTTTTTTCTTGTACGTGGTTATAGATACTACTATCAATATTTTTAATAACCACCATTTATAAATACCTATAGTATATTACACCACTGTACAGTTACCTGCTTATTAGAAAGAAAAATAACTCTCGACCAAAGAAAAACTAAATAACGGTATTTTATTTTAGGAATATTAATTATGTATGTAACTCTCTACTTTATAACGACAGCTTACCTATTATTCTTATAATTGATTTGAAATAAAATATCATTGAATTATTAACAATGTCGAGACGTACCTAAGACTGGAATATTATAAATAAATTTACAATAAATTCATATTAAATTAAGACAACTATGTGTTAAACGGTGTATGTACGAATTATTAGCATTTTAAATATATGTGGGATGATTGTGTTTGTATGAAATTCTGTGGTAGGTATTTCGTTTAGAATTAGTTTGCGTCTAAAATATGCAGCTCTTTACGCTTTGTAACGAGGCGTATTTGAATCGAAATAAATTTGATACAAGTGAAGGAAAATATTTTGTTGACTACATTTACATTAATTGAATAAAAATGAAAACTATTGAATATAAATCTGTGTGGATGTGTGTTTCCTGTTCGAATTTTTCGCAGTTAGGACTAAGAACGCGGTCAAGCGTGACTCCGTTCCCACATAAATGTTTGAGATGTCCAAATCAAACTTATTTGCTGCCGATGAGTTAAAAAACGTTATTTTACATTATTTGTCAAATATTTGGACCGTGTTTGTAAAAAGTGGAGGATAGAGGAGGAGCTGCTAAATTTCAAAGATTTCTCTTTACCACAAACGTTCGTCTCAAATGAAAACATATGAACTGGATATTAAAAAATTTCAGGTTTTGGTTTCTACTATACACTTTCTACTTTCCGAATTATCTTTTCATATTTGGGGGTTCACCCCTGCTTATCTAAAAAGTTATTTTGGGTGTACTTTTGTTTTTTTTAAATCACGTAGGCCATGACAGTTAAGGAAAAACGAATTTCTTGTTAGGTAAAGTACCTTTTCTGTAAAAGATACAGCAAAATGTCATTAAGGAAAGTTATTCAGATTAAAAAGTTATAGTCCTGTGCAAAATTTCAAAAATATACGCCTACTTTGATGATTTCGATTTTTTAAATAAAATTGCATTTTACGAAAAAAAAGAAAAATTGTATGTCGGTTTACTAAAGTGTTTGATCTACCAAGTGTCTAGAGAAAAATTATTTAGTTATTAATTTTTATTGTGAAGCAAAAATACATTGTGGGTTAGGAAACCAATGAATACAAACGACAATTAAAAAATGATAATTAAAAAACTACTACAGGTATCTAGAAATAAACATAAATATGTCATTATTCAATATTTTTGCCACCAGCTTCAACACATAACTCTAGTCTAGCTGTTAGTCCTTTATAACTGTTCTGGATTTCTTGAAGAGGTATACCATTAACTGCTTTTCTAATTTTGGTTTTCAATAATTCTAAATTATTGTCAAAATTAAAAGCATAAACTCTTTCTTTTAAATAGCCCATAAGTAGAAATTCATTATCGTTAGATCCGGACTTCTAGGTAGCCAACAATTCGGCTCGTATCTTCCAATCCATTTTTCTGGAAAATGACGGTCTAACCATTCTCTGACAAGTGATTGCAGAATGTGCAGGGCATCCATCTTGCTGTAGGAACAATTTCATCCTTTGCGATATGGGTATATTTTCGAGTTGATCCAACAAAAAAGTATTTAGCATTTCCAAGTAAGAATGTTGATTTACATTTTCTTCAAAGAAATATGGACCAATTATTCCAAAGTATGAAATCGCACACCAAACATTAATTTTTTTGGAATATTGCCTACATCGTATACGAAAATTAGGATTTACCGAGGACCAATGCCTACAATTCTGTGAACTTACTGTAGCATTAGTAGAAAACGTTACCTCGTCAGAAAAATTCGTGAAAGTGTCTATCACTTAAAATATTCTCGCCCATCCATAAACATAAATCCAATCTTTTAGCGTCGTTATTCTGTTCAAGAGTGTGTACAAACTTTGGTTTATATGGATGAATTTTATTGGCCTTGTATATTTCTTGTATCACACTTTTAGAAATTCCAGAGAACTCATTCAACGAATCCATCGCAATTAAAGTGCCAGCATCATCTTCATTAAACTCCTTATTTTTCTTTATGTTTAATGCACTACCAGTTCTTTTCAATTTGTCGACTATTTTTTTAGCACTCCTATGTGTTAGTAGTCCATTTGGCCAATGTTCTTTGAATTTTTCTACGACAGCGTTATAGGAATATGTACCTCCCAATCCGTAGCACTGAACAATGAATATCTTTTACTCTACTGTAAGCATTATTTTTAGTTAATAATTATGATGCTCATCTGACAGTTATTATTATTAATTTGACAGATAAACACATACACGCATTTGCTTTTCATGGTTGAATTGATGAATATGCATCGAAAGTTTTAAAAGATAAAAATTTCAAAAAATAATGTCAATATAGGTTGCTCCTTCCATATATAGGACTGCAATTGTACCAAAGCTCAAATCTGGATTTCAAAAAATTACTAAAATAGCCAGGTGTCTTCACTTTAAATGAGACACACTGTAGATATAGGAGAACAAAAGAAGATTTATTTTTAATTCTTTAAAATATTAATGGCCTTATTTATATTAACGTCCTGGCGGAGTTCAGCTATTGCTGTTCTACCATTCAACCAGGACACGTGCACGTAGACAACAACACAACAACCATTCCCTGCGATATTGCCATATTACAGCTGAAATATAATAATTCAAATTACTTTATTGCATTTAAAAAGAACATTAAAATATTTGCGATATATTAACATAAATGTTGGCGTCGCCAGTACCAGGGTCATCTTTGAGATGCTGGCTGCTGAGACATGCAGATTTTGGGCAACTCAGCTGGGCGACGAGAGAGGAAATAACCCTGTGAACGGATTCATTCATTGCCTAACATCGATACGTGTCGCACAGTTTAATTTAACTTGACGTTATAAATAGCTCATTTTAATACATATAAATATTCTTGAGTTTAGTTTATTTTTTCTTAGGGGTAGTTTACCCCCTCTCCCTATATTTCAGAAGTGGGATGTAACCTAGTGCCCAAACCAGTGATTTTTAAAGTTAATTATTTGAATTGAGTACCAGCACAGTGTCGCACTCTAGAAAAATTACCAGGGTGATCTACGGTACAGTGAAACGATATTATGGAACCATGTGATGACACATCCACGGTCTGAGTTTCGAAACTCCCCCGATAATTCCCAAATTGTGGAAAGCATGGCTTAAGAGTTACATCTGTTACTTCGTGCCGTAAGTACAGGTTCAATGAGTATGAATGTAAACGCTGAGAAAAAGGCAAATACAAACTGAATATTGTTTAAAGACGATAGGCTTTTATCTAAATTTGATCCATCTCAAAGTGTTCTGTCAGTAAATAATATTGAGAAAAATTAATGATTGTGAAATGTGCATGCCTTTTTCATTGGGACGAAGTTACGACTGTATACCTGACTTTGGGCAAATTTAAAGGTTTAGGTCGCTGTTAGTATTCTGGTTTGAGTAATAATCAGTGCAGTCAGCAGTATAAAGTAAGGACTATTTTCCAAATCATTTTATGCTGTTACATATATTACTGAACCCGGTCAAAAGTTAAACAATTATTCTTTTAACAAGTTGACTAAAATAAATGAACTTAAGTTTAATTTGTTAGACGAAAGAATTGCAAATTGTATAATTGCAGGAGCTACAAAGTAAATAAATTTAATTGTCATTATGGGCGGTTAATAAAACTGTTATGGAGCTGACTCAATATGTTATTAATTTTTAAACTGTCAATGATTTATATCACATAACTAAATCCGAAACGTGTCAAAGGCAGACCATAAAAAGACTTTAAAGATAGGTAGCGACGAGAGGTGCCGTAAAGGAAGATTATTGTTATAACAAAGACACCTCTTATTAGAAAATGAGGTCTAGCAAATTAATAACAAGACCGTAAATTTCATCGGCGTAGATAAGCCATTCAGCATATATCGCAAATAGGCAAAAATAAATAATCCACTAGTTTTCGTGCTATGTTGATTTAGGTAGTGTTTTAGCTTTGTAAATCCATAGCCGATAAAGTGAAAGTTAAAAACAAGAATCTTTTGAGTACTTGTAATATATCATCCCATTTGGGCGCCTCTCGGAGGGTACAACGGCTACGTGAATTTATTATAAACAATTATTGAAAGACTGACATTCAATATTTCCAATAATGTTTATATTTATAATAAAGCTGAGGTACAAGCTGTTAGAAACAGAAATAGCAGTTAGTTATTGAATAATATTCTGAAATACCAACATGTAATGTCGAGTGTAGAATAAAAATACATTAATTTGACATATGCAAATGTTTGATATAAAAATATACAAATACCTATACCTTACACGCTTTTTGGGTTTGATAATGAGTGTTATTATATGACTACATACTTGAAACTGAAATGTACTGTAAACACAAATATTGATAATGCTACTACTGAAACCTAAGTTGTTTTAGTTATGAGAGGCATCAATGTTTACAGATTATATGATTGCCAGCAGATGATCCTTTAACTTAGGTAATTGCTAATTGTTATGTTATATAAACAGTATCGAGCTGTTTCATTGATAAACAAACGACAAAGAACAAAACACTCCCACACAAAGAGAACTTATGTACACTTTTAATATTGAAGTTAATTTAATAATCTATTTAGTTATAATTTAAGTGACGATGCACGTACAGTGTGTTAAAAAAAATAGTACGGTAGATGTCACTTAACTATTATCATTACCTGGATTGAATTTAATAATGTAAACAAAACAAATATGATTGCAGAATTGTTAAAGTACTAATAATATAAATTACTGTTGCTTTCTGCAAAGCTTCATACCCTGTTACGAAAAGAAATATCGATCAAAGATTTCGTGTGGATTTTTAGACTTCGAATCAAATAATAATAATAATAATATGCCATTTGGGCTTGCTAATGCACCATCTATTTTTCAATGATCAACTAATTCGGTGCTTAGAGATTTGCGTTATGAAATTGATTTAGTTCAAGTAATTGGCATCATATTACCAGCTAGGGCTGCTAGACACAGGTTGCAGAAACATAGATTGGTTTTACAGAAACTCCATAGATACAATTTAACACTCGAAATACCTAGTTCTGGTGTACAGCCCGAGGCATAGAACCAAAGAAATATGACAATGAGGAATATTTGTAGACCACGTAATATCAAACAAGTTAGGTATTCTCAGGTTTGGTCGAAATATTAATACAAATTACTTTTTGACAAACGTAATAAACATCTTGCTACACATTATAGGTAGTAGGCATTAAATTTGAACTGTAGTCACTGACTGCTGGAAGAACGGCTGTCAAAATAGATATTTCTCGGACAGGTCGATGCATGGTGGATAGAACTGCAAGACTTTGTAGCCAACAATAGACCTGGCATAAACGTGGCATATGTAAATTTTGTCTCACATTTAGTAGATAGTGAGTAATAGTGTAAATAATATAATTAAAGCAGATTGGTTACAGGCTATGCAATTACAAAATAATGAAATTACGAAATTAAGAGAATTCCTTGACGTCTATAATTAATTTAATATTCAAGTACAAAATTATATTTTCAGAATTACGTATTTAAATGAAACAAGGCACATCGTAAGTTGGATGATGCCATTAAGTGAAAATTCCGAGAGCAAGGCAATGACAGATATTTAAGTTATGCCCTCACGATATCAGTTATTTTGAATGAGAAAAACTTTTGCTGAAATTAAACAAAATGACTGATTTCCCAGTATACATGTTTGTTAAAAAGAATATAAATGCGGGCCTAAACTGTTTATTTTAGAAAATCCCATCACGTAGAAAGTCAGGTCAAGTGTATCCCATTGAAAAAGTGTCATTACCATATCATACATCGATGCATATCACCTAAAGCCTTTCGAAGTATTCAATTGCCAATATAAATACTCATTGACATTTCATCAAAATTATCAAAAATTGAGCCTGTACGAAGCACGGAAGCGAAGCATGTGATTCGAGCACATGAAGAACTATAAAAATCAGCTTGTTGTCCATGTTTGGGTTATATACGATTGGGGCAGTGCATACATATTTCGACCCATCAAGACTTTCTGCACGGGTATGTAACCACACATTCTCATTTTCTTGGCGACTATGATAGAATATGCTAGGACGGCAAATAGGATGTTGAAGTAAAAGCACTGCAGAGAGGATTGAATGGTATTGTACACAGTCCTGAATACAATACCGGTTAACATGTTATATGACATTTCATTTTAATGCAAAATGTTCGAAGCATGTAAGTATATGTAAAACATCGGCATTCCATTTTAAAAACGTGAGGTTCAGAATTTGATAACAATCACAACTGATTTTCCTTACCACGGGCGGAAGTAAGAAATTATTTAGGGAATTCTGATAGGTCTGTCGCACCTCTATGAATCTACCCAACGACCGATAACCACTTTGAAGGTGTTGAAACGGAACGTAAGTATCCAGTTGTAGTATCAATGGACAAAACTGAGCCCTAACACCAAAAGATTTGGTAAGTGCGGTGGAGCCAAATGGTAAGAGGTAAACCAAAAATGTTCTATACATATTGAGAAATGTGTAAATATACAAGTACTTAGTAAACCGCATTTCGTATCATGTAAAACATTTAGGTTGTAAGTGTTCCTAGGCCGAATGTTAGGTGCGTGTTAAATGTTGTTTAGGCAGTTATTTGCAAGAGTAGAAAAACAACACAATCACGTAATACATTCGATGCATAGGCAGAAATATTCTGGTCTATATGTGGAGATATATCTGTGTATATTTATTTCTTTTATAGATATAGCCTTTTTGGATAAAATGCTTTATGTTACATGTTGTGGAAATGCGTTCAACATAGAAACACATCACGGACATGTAAAACATTCGAAACCATATTATACTGAGCAAAATGTCGCTGTGTGCCGTACGTGGTAACGCACCGAAAACTTCGGTGCTCGATGTCAATAAGAAGCATAGAAACTGTCGATGTTCATTTTCTTTGTAAAATGTCGAATCACGTGCAAAACACTGAAATGTGTCGGTACTGTGACGAAAGACATTCGATGCAAAGTTGTAGTTGTCGAATCAGGGTGCAAAACACTGCGATTTGTCGGCACTCCTGACGAAAGACAACCGTTGTCGAATCAGAATACAAAACACGGTGATTTGTCGGTATTCTGACGAAAGACAACGTTGTTACCGAATCAGGGTACAAAACACTGTGATGTGTCGGTACCTCTGACGAAAGGTAACTGTTACCGAATCAGGGTACAAAACACGATGATTTGTCGGTACTCCTGACGAAAGGTAACTAGTTGTCGAATCAGGGTGCAAAACACTACGATTTGTCGGCACTCCTGACGAAAGACAACTGTTGTCGAATCAGAATACAAAACACGGTGATTTGTCGGTATTCTGACGAAAGACAACGTTGTTACCGAATCAGGGTACAAAACACTGTGATGTGTCGGTACCTCTGACGAAAGGTAACTGTTACCGAATCAGGGTACAAAACACGATGATTTGTCGGTACTCCTGACGAAAGGTAACTAGTTGTCGAATCAGGGTGCAAAACACTACGATTTGTCGGCACTCCTGACGAAAGACAACTGTTGTCGAATCAGAATACAAAACACGGTGATTTGTCAGTATTCTGACGAAAGACAACGTTGTTACCGAATCAGGGTACAAAACACTGTGATGTGTCGGTACCTCTGACGAAAGGTAACTGTTACCGAATCAGGGTACGAAACACAATGATTTGTCGGTACTCCTGACGAAAGGTAACTAGTTGTCAAATCAGGGTGCAAAACACTGCGATTTTTCGGCACTCCTGACGAAAGACAACTGTTGTCGAATCAGAGTACAAAACACTGTGACGTGTCGGTACTTCTGACGGACAACGCTATTGTCAAATCAGGGCGCAGAACATAACGTGTCGGCGCTCCTGACGAAAGACAATTAACTGCTGTAGACATTTGTTTCTCTGTGTAATCTATTTTGTGTTGTTCACAGGGTGACAATAATCACAGGATTGAGGACAATTCCACAGGATTGAGGACACTCCTGAAGACCAGGATGGCCGAACTGTTGGCGTCGCCAGTACCAAGGTCATCTTTGAGATGCTGGCTGCTGAGACATGCAGATTTTGGGCAACTCAGCTGGGCGACGAGAGAGGAAATAACCCTGTGAACGGATTCATTCATTGCCTAACATCGATACGTGTCGCACAGTTTAATTTAACTTGACGTTATAAATAGCTCATTTTAATACATATAAATATTCTTGAGTTTAGTTTATTTTTTCTTAGGGGTAGTTTACCCCCTCTCCCTATATAAAATGGTATAATATATAAATTTGCACCTAGTTTCAGCTAGTTGCTATTTTCAGGAAAAATAATTTGAAAATGTACAAAATTTTCATTACCATTTGCATCAAAAATGAACTATCGCCGAGGAATAATGATTTCATTTAAATAGTTACATTATTTTTAGCCATGCACTAATCGATATTGCATATCAGACGGTTTATTTTATGCCAGATTTTATGTTACTGGAGAGTACATCAGTAAAACAACACCAGTAAAAATAGATATATGAGTAAATCGAGCATGGAGTATGTGTTGTGTTTTGTTTGTTTAATATTTACGTTAAAACTAGGTTAAAATTAAGAAAACGGTGCTGTAATGTAGTAAAAACATTCAGCTATTCGGTTTCAGGCCGACGGCGCTAAAATTAGCGCATGACTCACTGAAATCGACATCCGACACCGCTAGAGGCAACGCAATATGTGTTTCTTGTAATGCCTTTATGGCTAGCGAAAACCACAATGCCCACTCATTGGGCAATGATACTAGGATCTAGCTTTATGCAATCTGACATAGGAGGGATTATGTTACCGATTGAAAATATAGTCAATGGGAAAATATTTATAGGTGCAAGGAGAACTGCGTTCTTTTTGTAAATATCAAAGAGATAATAAGCAGCCTACCGACCAGGACAATACAATGCAATGTGGTGGATTTAAATTTATAATATACATCTCTTAGAGATGGTTATCTGTTAGTACGAATGCAACTCAGTATGAAATTTCACTCTGATAGTAAATTCACTTCTATTCTTCCAATATACCGGTGAGGTCCATAAGTAAAGGATAAATTCATTAGCTACGATGATATCATAAAAAACTTCAAAAATAAAATGAATGGTGGATATAATGAAATACCCACAAGTATTATACGGTACTGTGTATATGAATTGTCTCACCCTCTAAGTTATATAATCAATAACTCCTTTCATCAAGACATTTTTCCAGACCGTCTTAAATTAGCGATAGTAAAGCTAATATATAAAAAGGGAGACCCTTCACTTAAAGAAAATTACAGACCAATAAGCCTCCTACCATCCTTTTCAAAGTTCTTTGAGATAGCAATGTGTAATAGACTATTAAAATTCCTCCAATCATAAGATCTCCTCAATAAACATCAACACGGTTTCATAAGAGGTAGGTCCGTTGAAACTGCAGTGTTTAATTTTGTAGAACAAATTATAAAAAATATTGAAAACAAACAACTTACCCTGGTAATATTCCTAGATCTGTCTAGAGCCTATGCGTGTTTAGATCATAACATACTTTTAAATAAGTTAGAACTATATGGAATACGAGGAGTCCCCCTACAGTGGATTCGGTCCTACCTCTCAGATAGAACTCAAAAAGTGACCATTGAAAAAGACTTTGATACGTATATCTTTAACGAAAGAAGGATAAGAGTGGAATTCCGCAGGGCAGTCTTGCTGGCCCTTTATTATTTATTATATATGTCAACGATCTTTTCCATGCGTTGGCAAATCTAAAAACTAACCTAGTAAGTTATGCAGACAATACCAATCTGCTAGTGTGTGGAAACTCTCATGAAAACATAATAGATAATAAAAATTTAGCATTAACAAATATAACTGAATGGTTTTCCAGAAATAAATTAATATTAAATGAAAATACAACAAAGTATGTACAATTTCAAACTAAACAAGCAAACCTAGATTTGAGTGAAATCATTAAATTAAATGACAACACCAAATTCTTGGGAATCTATGTAGATAAAAATCTAACATGGTCGGATGAAATTCAACATATATGCAAAAAATTAAATGGTGTAAACTACACACTTAGAGTGTTAAAACAATATATAAATTTTGAAGTCTCAAAAACAATTTACTACGCAAATTTTCATTCAGTATTGATACGGTGTAATGTTTTGGGGAAATTGTTCCAATATCAATGAAGTTTTCGTAATACAAAAAAGAACAATAAGAACAATACTAAATCTTGGGTATAAGGAGTCCTGTCGTGGAAAATTTAAAAAAACTGGTGTCCTAACAGTCACGGGAATATATATATTTATGAATGCTTGCTTTTTCTAAATAAAAATAAAGAAATATTTGACGAATGTAAACATGTTCATAATTATCAAACGAGAACATTAAACTATAATTTTCCCCAGCATAGACTTACTCTGACAGAAAAATCTCCAGTTTACTCGTGTATTAAATTCTACAATGTACTGCCTGATGAAATAAAAAATACTGTTAACTTTAAGTGTTTCAAGAAAGCTATTTATAAATATTTATTAGAGATGGAACCTTACACTGTGAGGGAATATATGCAAGATTCGAATTAAATGTTAATCATATACCTTGTAATAAATCTGTGTAATTGTTGTAACATTTTATATTAGGGTTTTTACCGTATGTTTTAATGTGTAAACTGTTTTAGTGTTGGATACTGTTCATGTCATATATATACATTAATTGTGAAATAGCAGCTATTGCTCAGTTTAATCACAACTTCTAATATAACGCCCTTTCATTCTGTTTAGATCTGTGTAAGACTACATTTTTTGAAATAAAGTACTGTTCTATTCTATTCTATTCTATTCTATTCTAATTTACAATTTATGAGTAAAGGAGAAATAAACCTGTTAAAAGGCATTAAACAAAAACAGGTGGATTATGATTTGGTTCTCTGCAAAGCGGATAAGGATAACACTATAACAATTTTAACAAAATCAGAATGTAATGAAAAAATACAAACAATCTTAAATAGTGAAGACTTTGAAAAAATCAATAAGAACCCTACCAATAAATTTCAATCCGAAATTGTATCTAACTTAAAGAAATGTAATACTGTTATTCAAAGTAATGAGGCGTATAAATTAAAAATTATGAACCCTTCAGCCCCCATTCCCGATAGTCTTCCAAAAATTCACAAAGTAAATAACCCTATACGCCCCATAGTGTCTTATATCAATGCTCCGTCTTATAAATTGTGTAAAAAATTAAATTGCGTTTTACCAAAATTAATAAATTTTAATTCTAAATATTCCATAAAAAAATTCTTTTGAATTTATTGAAAATACAAAAAATTTAATAATACCAAATAACGCAAAATTAATCTTCTTTGGCGTTAAAAATCTGTTCACCTCAGTCCCGCTCAGAGAACTAAAATTTATTTTAAATAATTTTATAGATAATTCACAAATCAGCGAAAACGAAAAAACACAGTTAAAAAATCTTTCGAGAGTTTGTATTGAACAAAACTATTTTCAGTTTAATGGTGAATTCTTTAGACAAAAAGACGGGCTACCAATGGGTTCACCAATTTTTCCGTTGTTAGCTGAAATATTTATGTTAAACTCAGAAAACTTAATTTTTAATTGCAACAGTTTAAATACACATGTGTTTTATTGGACTCGATATGTAGACGATATTTTTTGTATACGGACCGGTACAGAAAGGAACCTAAGTAATTACTTTAATTTCTTAAATTCTTTTAATAGTAAAATTCAGTTCACAATGGAATCGGAGCAAAATAGTCAATTAAACTTAATACATATGAACATAAAAAAAAACAACAATCAGTTAAAATTTAGCATCTACCGCAAACCTACAGATACAGTAATACATTATAATTCGCAACAATCATGGCAAATTTAAGATTTCACCCTTTCATAGTCTAATACATAGACTCACGAATTTTCCTTTGGATCAAGGTGATTTCGATAGAGAATTAAACATAATCAAACAAATTGCATGAAATAACGTATACAACGAGTCACTAATAGATAACATGGTCAAAAACAACAACGCAAAATGCTTCAAAAATAATTCTTCACTGTGCCTAACAGACATACAAAATACAATTTTATTAATCATGTTCCTAAATATAGTAACAAAATTTCTAGAAAATGAAATAATTTAGGTGTCTCTACAATAAGTGTGAACAAAACAAATATAGGAAACATTTTGGTTAACAACAAAGAAAAACTAAATAAAATTGATAAATCTGGTGTATATAAAATCAATTGTAAAGATTACAATGCTGTCTATATCGGTCAGAGTGGTAGAAGTGTTGGAAACAGAGTAAAAAAACATAAAAAATTAGTCTTAAATAACAATAAAATTTAAGGAATGTCAACACACTGTATTCAAAACAAGCACTTCATAGATACAGATAACATAAATTTACTTCATTCAGAAAGAAAAGGTAAAGGTTTAGATCTGCTAGAACAGCTAGAAATCAAAAAATCCTTTAAGTACAACCCTTGTACCACGAATGGCCAACAAAATTTATTGAATACCCCTATAATAAACAAATTGCTAAGAACTATCCATTGATTTATATAATCAGTTTAGGTCCACTCCAAATATTCCCATAATTAAGGATGTTAAATTAAGTCCTAAATAGGCCATAAATAGATTAAAGCATAAACACTTTTAAGTATAAATTAGAATAAGTACGTCGGAAACTTCAGTACCTATTCATTATGTAATACTCTTGATAAAGGCCTAATTTGCCGAAACATACGTAGAGTTTTTATAATATATTGTTTGATTCATCTAAAAGCAGTGTTTATAATTAACAATTAAGAAAATTAATTTTGAAAATTTTAAAATGTAAGGTATTTGAAATGTATCCTAAGCTATTTATGCTTTTCTGCCAAATATCGGTCTTTTATAATTAATTTTGTGTCATGTCATAACATTCAATTTAAATGTATTGTTTCTTCTGATACGCAGGTGGTAAAATACCCAACAAAAAGAAAGAAGTAAAAGAGGTTTCTTCTTAAATATCAGAAAAAATTATAATTTTTTATTTGCTACATCTGTGCAAACTTATGATTCTAGTTATTTATCGCTGATTGTCAAGTTGTTCATTATTTTAATAATGAGTCTTTCGGTTACCCAAAGAATTAAAATTTTGATATTATTAGGAAGTGATGATAAAATGAGAACGCAGAAGCAGGTATGCGAAATCGTATCCTGACCGTCGTATTTCCCAGTCTACGGCTAGTAGAGTAAAAAACAAATTCCGTGACTTTAGAAATGCCACAGATATTCCTAAATCTGTTAGGAAACGCATTTTAGACGATGAAAGGAAATTGGATATATTGTTAGATATTCAAGATAATTCACATAAACCAACAAGACAAGTTGCCGTCGATAATGATGTTAGTAATACGTCCATATTGCGTCTTTTAAAAAATGAAAAATATCGCCCATGTAAAATTCATTTGGTTCAAGCACATAACGACGATGATCCGTTATTAGAGAGTTATTGCAAAACGAAAAAGGGCTGACTTTATTAAAAGTAACTATAAATAAAGTATCCTGTATACCAATTTATCATCCATTTTTAAAGTAAGTTATTGCAACGGTGTCCTCATACTTTATATTGATACTTTATTTTGACAATCATCCCTAACCTAAAAAATCCAAGTTGGGCATTGCCGGTATTATTATCATTTATTCGGGTTTAACATGAATATGGAAGAACAATTAGAGGCAGGTATCCTGGCTGGTGTTAATGATGAAGAAATTGAAATGTTAATTCTACATAATCGGTATTTATACGGTAATGAACAAATTACTATAGACCCCGTAAACTTCGATTTAAATAATATGACTGATGATGAAATAAAAGTTAATTTTCGTTTTCAAAGACGGAATATTACACGATTGCGAAATGCTTTGCGAATATCGCCAACAAAAGTAATAATTTACGCCTTGAATCAGTACCTAGATCAAAATCAAATCCACATTGTATACACTGGCACTCACTCGCGAATCACGTTGTATAGGTTAGAATATTCGTCTGATGCAAGTTTCGACGTTTAATTGACAAAAAGTTCTTAAATGTGTAAAAATTAAGGTGTTTTAAATATAGGAAAGTTTTGCCAGTATTTAAGTAAGGGAAACTTTTATTAAAGGATCTGTAAACCGAAGTTGCAAGTTTCTATTTATAAATGATATTATTTTTTCTGGTGAGGCTACATTCGTCTTAAATGGAAGAGTCAACAAACAGAACTGTAGATACTGAAGTACGGAAAATTCACATTGGATGATGGCGGCCAATACTCAGTATCCTGAGAAGATGAACGTCTGGGCTGGAATTATAAATTATCGAATTATCGGACCATGTTTTCTTGCTAGCATATTAACTGGAGCGCGTTACTTGAATTTCTTGCAAAATTTCTTAGTTCAACCAGATGACGACAACCCTAATGAAACGAGAGGCCTGCCCGATCTTCCGATTTGATCCCCCTTGACAATTTTTTATGGGGTTATTTTTTATTTTATTTACTCTAATTACATACCCATCTGGCAGGAGCCCAATTACAGGATACAACCAGAACATACTTTATGGATTGAATATAAGAATTTAAAATTTATTTAAAATAAAGAGTCTACTTTAACACACCAAATAACGTCGATGATTTAAAACACAGAATACATCAAGAAGCAACGGACGCCCAGTTTGAACATTTGATTTAAACTGTTTCGTGTTCTTTTGTTTACTTAGTAACATTAGAAATGTAATATTTTTCAATAAAAAAATCTTACATTACTGGATACGGAATTAAAAACCCATTCAAATGAGCTATCACAGCAGTGGCGGCTCGTGATATTGTCTGCAGAGGAGGCTTGATATTCTGAAAGACAACTGATGTGCAATATGACTACAATTTGTACATTTCCCCACCACCCCTGAGGTATTACAACGGCGCGTTACATTTTTTTGCCGTGGGTTGTTCGCCAGGATACCGATTCACGACTTGAGAGAATAGAACTAATAAAAGAATAGAATGAAAAGGAAATAGAAAATATGATGAGATGAAAAAATCATTCTCATGAAATTCTCGTTCCTACGACTCGAGTATCGATATCCAAAGGAGTCCTACTATCCCACTTGTAATTAAATTATATAACTTTGGATAAAAATAAAAACAGTTTTGGTAAAAAAATTAAAGTGTTTTTCTACAAACAAAAAATTGTATTCATTATCACTGCCAGGCGTGTAAAATTATAAGTTTTAATAGAAATTAAAATAGTTTTGAGAAAGAAGTTATATAAAAAAAACATAACCGCGGAACTCTATATTATGGAGAATTACAAAAAATATTTCCTAAAAAATAAATAACACAAATAAATATTTTTTCTAAAATAACAACTACCTATATTAATCTCTGCTTTAAAGCCTGAATATTTTTATAAATGAGTGGTAACCTGCGATTTTTGGAACTAGCAAAATGGTTGATTATTTCATCATAAAATGAATCGCGTTTCCTCAATTCTGACAAAAAACGTTTTTCTATTGAAATAAGCGATACATTTGAAAGGCGGTCTTGACTCATTTTGTTTCTAGTAAAAATGTTTTTATGCGTTTAACTGCTGAAAATGATCATTCTACAGAAGCTTACCGGAATTGTCTCAAAAAATAGTGCCGTTATTCAAAAAGTTCTCTAATTTTGAGTCATAAGTTTTTAAAAAATCTACCAGCTCTTTGAAATTTCCTTTATTGCACGATTCTCGTTTTTCGACATGTCCTCGGAAAGAATTTTCTTGTGAAGATAACTATATAACGGCATTTATTAACCTCTTTAATATTTCCCTATTCTCACGGACCTTTTCGTTAACATTTTCTATTTCTCTCTTATGTGCAGAATCCAAGAAATTTACAATATTTTGTTTACCAAACATTTCGAATTTAATGCCTTTCTAAACCTCGCGACAAATTTTGCAAATTATTAAACCCGGCCCTGCCCCAAATTGAGGATTGATCATTAGTAAATAATAAACATCTCCAACAATATAATTTGTTTCTAACTGTTGATGCCGTTAACCACTCGACTTTTTTATAATTGTTATTACAAAACCCTCTGTTTTGTTTACCACTTTTAAAAACTAACGAAAGCATTGCTGGTGTAGGCCTGGCATTTCTTTTAATTCTTACCTTTTCGTCATAAATAAGAGTAGTAAATCCATTTAATAATAAATAATCCACTACGTCTGGACAACAAGACATGTTGTTGGGAATATTTTCACCTAGAGCACTTATTTCTAGCCCGCCTATCAAATGTTTTATGTATTTATACGTCAAGTTGTTCTTAACCGGCTAAACGCAACTGTCAGACGTTAGTTCGTTTTCTTTGTGAATCACCTGACTCTTGAATGACCTGTGCACATGCGCTATATAAAGAACTGAGATCTGAGGCTAGCCTCATACTTGGCTATTCCAAGTGTTGCTATTTTACACAGCGCAAAAAAATTCAAGGTCATTCATGTTATAAGTAAATGCGGTAAAGTTGGAAGCTATTTCGTATTAGCCTCCAGCGAACCGCAGTGTTCATTCAGTAAAAGACCGGCCGACCGGGAAATATGCATACAAAGACTATAAAATTATGTTAAAAAAATGTCATTTTAGAATAAAAAATTGACGTGTTCTAGGATTTTACTTATACATTGTAAATTACGTAGTAGTCGCGTCATTTTAGCATGAAAAATCTTAAAACCTCGAAGAAAAAGGTACAGGGGTCAATTGACTCCATTTTTGTTGCACAGAGCTCAGAAAAGTATTTAGAGAAAACAGTACCTTTTGATTTTTTGGCGGAAATGTTTGGTTTAATTTTTTTTCCTAAATTAATTGAAAAATTTGTTATCAATATGCTATATAATTAAACGAAAATGGTTACCCCGAGGTTTTTGGGGTCGCTGATTACGAATCTGAAGTTCAATTTGGAAAATTTAAAATGGCGGACCGCAGACGAAAAAAATACAAGTTTTTCCTGAGAAATTGACTCTACTTCCGGTCCGCCATTTTGAATTTACCAAGTTAGACCTCGGATTCGTAATCAGCGACCTCGAAAACACCAAGTACAGATTTTCAAGGTTAAGATATCCATTCTCTTTTTTTCTGAAAAATGGACCGATTTCCGGTTCGCCATTTTGAATTTCCCAAATTGGATTTCAGATTCGTAATCAGTGACTCCAAAAACCCCCAAGTAACCATTTTCGTCTAATTCTATATCATATTGTGTATGATAACAAATTTTTCAATTAATTTAACTAAATTGGCCATTAATATTGGCCAATTATTGGACAAAGAATGAAACCAAACATTTCCGACAAAAAATAAAAGGTAGGTACTGTTTTTTCTAAATGCCTTTTTGACCTATTTGCAACAAAAATGAAGTCAATTGACTCTGTACCTTTTTTTTTTAGAAGTAAAATGCCAAAATGACGAATAAGAATTTATTCGTTACTTATGGACCTCGGTGTATAAATATATACAATGTGTTACACTTAATATGAATACACTCTGGTATTTCTGTCAGTTTTACAGACAAATATACAGGGTGTCTCACCAAGAACTGAATCGATCGATACAGAGAAAAGTAAGCATCAGAAATTTTTGAAAATTTAGAAAGTTACTAATGTCGGTGTGGCCAATCCAACTAAAATAATTAGAAGCATGGGGTACTTCCGGTTATACCGGAAGTCGATACCAACTTGCTTATTTTAAATGGAACACCCTATATATTTTCGACTTTTCGAGATGACAATAAAATTTGGAGTTCAGGTACACCCTATATCTAAACCCCAGTAGTTTCGAAATGTGCTGCAAGTTCTTGATATTACCTTATCACATTCTTCATAAATAATAAACAAATTTAAAAAGTCTTCGTGGGTGTAATTTAAACGTGCTGGCATTTTTGACATAAGATAATGACTGATTGTTTCTAATCATGGCTATTTTGATGAAATGATTACAACATGAATTCCTAATAAAATCGCAAATATTTCAAAAAGTTGAAAACCTTAACCCCTCAATGCTAATATCATAAAAAAAGGGAATTCAATTTTACACAATTTGACGTTAAAAAATACAGGGTGTTCCATTTGACCTAAACAAGTTCTCGCGATTTGAAGTTGACAAAATGTAACGCGAAAAACTGAACACTTGGTATGATATTGAATTTATTTCAGTTGTAGAACGTAGTTCTCCTTGTTTTCTTTCTCCGTGCCAAAGAGCAAATGAGGATGTCCTACACAGAAATAGTTATAATGGTTCTTGCAAACCGTTGCACCTGTCAAATTTTTTATAAAATGTCAAATATTTTCGAAACTACTGTGTTTAGATATAGGGTGTGCCTGAACTCAGAATTTTATTGTCATTCTATGCTAACACCAAATTTAAAGATAATTTACTGTTCAACTTCACACTTGTTACTACCGATACCGTTTATAATGCTATCAAGAGTATAAAGTCGAACACTGCCGGAAAAGATAAAATAACCCTAAACATGTTAAAATTATGCATCCCAATAATCATAAAGCATATCACTCATATTATTAACTGCTGTCTTGAACAGGGTTACTTTCCTACAGAATGGAAAGATGCAATTATTTGTCCAATACCAAAAACAGCAAATCCTGCAACCGTGGAGGATCTGAGGCCTATCAGCTTGTTGCCAATTCTTTCCAAAATACTAGAAAGAATAGTTCACGACCAGATTACCGAATATCTTTTACTGCATAACTTATACCCATTACATCAATCGGGATTTCGTACAGCACATAGCACCACTACTGCTTTGTTGAACCTTAGTGATAATATCATCAGCGCACTAGACAAACGTATGGCAGCTATTCTTGTATCCCTAGACTACTCCAAGGCATTTGACACTATTGATCACACGCTTCTTTGTGCAAAGCTAAATTACTATGGTTTCGACGCGATATCCCTGCGGTTTTTCAATTCATATTTGAGCGAACGTCGCCAATGCGTATCAGTCGCAGGAAATATATCTGATTTTAAAATTATCTCGTCAGGTGTTCCTCAAGGGTCCATTCTTGGTCCTCTTTTGTTTTTTTGTATATACAGCAGATATATTTAATGTAGTAACTAGTTCGCATGTGCAAGCAAATGCTGACGATACCCAACTTCTTCACTGTTTTGAGCCATCTAATGCAGCTACTGCCACTAATTTGATCAACCAAGATTTAGACAACATCTATCAATATTCGCATCAACATAACCTTAAAATTAACCCTACCAAATCAGTTGTTATTCTATTCTGCTCAGAACATACTCGAGATCACTTAAAGGCTTCTGTTCAACTAAACAATAATCAAGAAAATTTGTCATTTTCTACTCATGCCAAAAATCTTGGGGTAACAATATACGCAAAATTACGTTTTATGCAGCACATAAAAATTCGTTTACAAAAATTTTACTCCCGACTAAAAGTACTGTATGCAAACAGGCATATCTTGAACTTTAAACAACGTAAAAAACTTACAACTTATTTACAACTTAAGAAAATTTGATCATGTTTCAAGCAAATATGTTGAGTTGCGTTGGTTAAAAATGGAACAACTCGTTAAATTCCACTATGCAGTTTTCTTATTTTCTTTAATAAAATATTCTGTTCCAAGTTAATTTTCAGATCGTCAGTACATACTGTAAACATCAGACATCGGTACGTGCTAACAGTGCCACAACATCGTACAGCCCTCTTCCAACGTAGCTTTTCTTACACATCCGCAGCCTTATATAACTCTATTGATCCCATATATAAAAATCTATCGACAGTTAATATCTTCCGTAAAAAAATCAAAGCCTGGTTCATTAATTCCAACAAAAACTAGAATATATTCTTGGGCACCATATTTGCACTGTGTTTATGATTGATTTTTTATTTAGTTATTTTGAGTAATTAATTTTTTAGCATTTCTATAAATATATTTTATAAAGTGTATACCGTCCCCCTATTACATTGGACTATTGTAATACTGTATTGTATTTTTGTATTTTAATGTTTTATTTTTAACTTAATTAGTTAGGTAAGTGATTTATAAGGTTAAGTGTAAGAATAGCCACATGGCTAAACTTCGCCTTGTAAATTGCTATTTGTAATGTACTTGTAAATGTACATCTACACTCTTTGAATAAAGCCGTTTATTATTATTATTATTATTTCGAAAAGTCGAAAATATATAGGGTGTTCCATTTAAAATAAGCAAGTTGGTATCGACTTCCGGTATAACTGGAAGTACCCCATGCTTCCAATTATTTTAGTTGGATTGGCCACACCGACATTAGTAAGTATCTAAATTTTCAAAAATTTCTGATGCGTGCTTTTCTCTACATCGATCGATTCAGTACCCAGTAAAACACCCTGTATAATTTCTGGTGCAGCAATAGAATTTCATAAACTGCATTTTTTAAGCTATTTAGCTTAAGCAGAGTTAGTAAGTTATGATCCTTTCTTATCGCATTTAGGCGCGTATATCAAAAGTTAAAGATTGAAAAGGGCAGTGGTCTTGATCCCTGCGCCTTCGCCATAACTTACAGAATGAGAATTTATTACATTTATTTGAAAAGTAGCAAAAATGTCGTTCAAGATGCTTACCCAGAACTTCCCTTTTTTGCTTATACAGGGTGGTGACTCTAGAAAATTATTAATTAAGAAACGACAGAATAATAATAATAATAGGAATATAGTTCATCACTGCAACAAAAGATAATTTTTGGTTAAAAATTTGCAGTGATCATTCGACGGAAGAAATAAATAATAATAAATTAAAGGTGCTAAATATGGAGGTTTGCATAAATACCTTAACAAAGGACCCCGCACTAACCTACTAATTTATTGTGCATAGCCATAGGGGACTATGTAGATACTAGTGTTAGAATGAGAATTGTCAAATAAAATAGACAAATTCATTTTAGGATTTTAATTGGTAGCTTAACCAGAATTCAGGTTATCGAAAGAATGCAAATATTTCATTAATAGTTTTTACATATAAACTGCTGGCCTCTCGAACTTACACATAGAGACTTTTAGGCAAAATTTAAAGTTCAATATTTTCAACAGGAATGCAAATTTTTGAACGCGGCTTGCAAATTTTAAGAGCTAGTTTTTTTCGGATTAAGCTGCATGACGTATATTTATCGTAGGACCATAAGTTTATTATATACGGGGTGATCAATGAAATCATGCAAAAAATCAAAAAGTTTGTATGAGTGAAATTTCTGCAAAAAATTTTTTTGGTCGTTGCAATATGGTTCCTTACTAAGGTAACATCAATATCTCTAGACGGTTTTGTTAGTTTTTGGATTAAGACTCTTAGGCCTTGTACACACTACTCAACATAAAATTTGGATACCGAAATCTTTAAAATGCTATAACTTGACATTGGATTGACGGTTCTTGATGATTTTTGCGGATTTGGAATCCTTATTTCACGTAGATTTTCTATGGTCTAAGCCATTTATTTGAGGGTTGAAATTTACACAGTATACCGGGTCGATAATAAACAAAAACGTAGGGTACGACGCGCTCTAAAGTTTGGCATTATTTAAGTTTTTGTAAAAATAAATTCTCACCGCAAGTTGTTTTTATTTAATGTTCTTCTCACTGTTCTGTCCGAAACTCACACCCCAGTTTGTTGTCTCAAAGAATCATTCAGTTTTACAGAGTTCTTTGTCCACCCACATGCCCATAATTATGATCGGGTGTAATTTCTACGCGACGCGTCAATTTCAAAGTAGGCATTGAAAAAACAAATTTGTTGCTATGGAATTAAAAACTGTTTACATTATTTTAGAAATAATCTGACATATTTCAATGTTATAATTTCGTAAAGTTTAATTAATATGAGGCGTTTAACCACGGCAGAAAGGGAAAATTGCATTCGACTTCTCAACGAAGGAATGTCAAAACAGCAAGTTGCGCACATTTACAATGTCAGCCGAATTTGAACCGCCGCGTCGAAACTACTGGTGATCATAATTATGGGCATGGGGGTGGACATACAAAAAAAAATAAACCAAAGAAAAGAAAGAATTTTAATGAGAGAAACTATGCGGAATAGAACAAATAACTCTAGAAAACTAAATGACTCTTTAAGACCACAAACTGGGGTGAGAGTTTCGGACAGAACAGTGAGAAGAACATTAAATAAAAACAACTTGAGGTGAGATTTTTTTTTTTAAAACATAACATAATGCCAAACATTTTAAATTATAGAGCCCGTCGCAGAGCAAAATGTGTGCGGTTATTACAACGCCATAGAGCGAATAGGCGGGCATGGGCAAATCGGCATGCGAATTGGGGTAATGCAGAGTGGAGCCATTGTTTATTTACTGACGAAACAAGATTTAATTTGTTTCACTCCGATGGCCGAATGTTACTTTGGAGAAGGCCAAATCAACGATATTTGGAGGAAAATATGGCCCCTCAAGAAGCATTTGGTGGCGGAGGTGTTACAGTGTGGGGAGGTATCATAAGAAATGGTAAAACCGAGCTATTCATTACCAACCAAACCATTAATGCTACTGTTTATCAGGAGGAAATTTTGGAACCTATTGTTGTTCCCTCTGCTCGACATTACGGCCCAGAAATTCTATTGGTGGATGACAACGCTCGACCTCACAGAGCGCGAAGGATCACACAGTTTTTGCAAGCACAAAACATCAATAGGATGGACTGGCCTGCAGAGTCTCCGGATCTTAATGTCATCGAACACGTTTGGTCTTATTTAAAACTCAAAGTAAGATCTCTTGATGTACCCCCTGAAACCTTAGAAACGCTCAGTGAGGCCATTCGTGAAGAATGGGAGAATATTCCACAAGATTTTATAAATAATCTTGTGGATACTCTACCAAATCGATGTCGGGAAGTAATATTCCGAGCAGGAGGACCAACAAAATATTAGCTTCTTTTTTTTTTTTTAATTAATGTACCTAATTTTAATTAAGTAAATTTAATTTAATTTTAATTTAAGTTTAAATTAAATTAATTTTTAAATTTTTTGGTTAAATTTTTTTTTCAGTTATTAAAAATTACCAGAATTAGAATTATAAATTTTTTATGAATTGACTTTTGGTCGTTGTTAAGCAATGTTGTATATTGTAGAATTTAATGTAATAAACTTGTTCTTGTCGCTACGTTTTTGTTTATTATCGACCCGGTATAATGTGTAAATTTCAACCCTCAAATAAAATGCTTAGACCATAGAAAATCTACGTGAAATAAGGATTCCAAATCCGCAAAAATCATCAAGAACCGTCAATCCAATGTCAAGTTACAGCATTTTAAAGATTTCGGTATCCAAATTTTATGTTGAGTAGTGTGTACAAGGCCTAAGGGCCTTAATCCAAAAACTGACAAAACCGTCTAGAGATATTGATGTTACCTTAGTAAGGAACCATATTGCAACGACCAAAAACATTTTTTGCGGAAATTTCACTCATACAAACTTTTTGATTTTTTGCATGACTTCATTGATCACCCCGTATATAATAAACTTATGGTCCTACGATAAATATACGTCATGCAGCTTAATCCGAAAAAAACTAGCTCTTAAAATTTGCAAGCCGCGTTCAAAAATTTGCATTCCTGTTGAAAATATTGAACTTTAAATTTTGCCTAAAAGTCTCTATGTGTAAGTTCGAGTGGCCAGCAGTGTAGTTTTTCTTTTTACTTCTCATAGATAGTTTTTTCTGCTCTAAGCAAAATCCTATAAAGAGCATGTTTCATTACAATTACAAGCAAACAAAGAATAATTCACTTTTAAATAAAAGCTTTTAAAAATACTTAGTTGTTAACGTGTCGCCTATGTCTCCACCTTCCTCTACCTCGAGGATTAACAGGAAACAATGAAAGTAAAACATCCCCTTCATTTTTAGCTCATCACACCGGGATATCAAATAATAATTGTACGGCTTCCGCCGTAATTTGATCGCTAAGTACGCATCGTAGCTCGCCTGCCTGCTTTTCACTACTGATTAAGTCAATTAATATCGATCTCAGCATGGGAAAATTATTTTTGGTCTATTCTTCAAACCACAACACAGGTAGAAAAATTATAAATTGAGTTGTAAAGAAATAACCACACGATATCCGATAATGTTCTTTTAAGTATATCATATCAACATTTAATATAAATTCATGATGATCCTCTACTGAAGAAAGCGGTTATAGAAAAATTTAGAAAATAATTGTTTACTAATAGATTCGTACATTTATACAGGGTTGAATAAAAATGCCACATAGTTACATTGTGACTGAACTATACAGGATGTCCCAAGTCTGTTTATACAAGCATTATCTGGAAAATGATAAGACATAGAAAGGAATGTTAAATAATAATAATAATAATAATAATAAACTGCTTTATTTGCTGAGTAACTTTACATTAGTTTTAGCATTGTCAACGTATATAAAGAACAGACATACATACAACTCACAACAAATACATATAAAATATTTTAGAAGATACCCTTAGGGCTAAAATGACAATCACATACACTACTTTTACAAATTTATAATAAGACAATATTAAGTTTTATAAGTTAAAATAATAAATATAAGGTAAATAAAAAGGTAAACTACCGAAAAATTAATGAATGAAGTTAAGACGCAGTAAATAATAAATATGTATAATTGAAGACTATTAATTATGGTGTATCAAATACTTTATCAAAATATTCTTCTATACTGTATGGTACTAGAGTGGTGAGTAGTTCTTTGATCTCTATTTTGAATTTGGAGAATGATAATTCCTTTATTTTGTTAGGCAATTGATTGTACATTTTTATAGCCATATACAAAAAACTTTTATGGGTTTTTTCTAGTCTATATTGGGGGAGAACTAATTCGTTGAATTTTCTAGTCTGATACTTATGGTTGATACATTGTTTCTGAAATTGTTGTTCATTTTTTTTTATGTAGATTAAACAGTGATATATGTATAATGCCGGGAACGTTAAAATTTTTAATTCAGCAAATAGGGGCCTACAAGTAACACGTGATGTATTGTTAGTCATTGCCCTAATTGAAATTTTTTGTAATAGAAATATCCTACTCCATTCAGTCGAATTTCCCCATATAAGTACACCATAAGACAATTGTGGTTGAAATAGTCCGATATATGCTATCTTACTTATTTCTATTGGGACATATGAAGCTATTTTACGTAGTAGGAATACTAGGCTTGACAATTTGTTAGCTACCATGTTGATGTGGTCTTTCCAATTTAAACTTTTGTCTAAAATTATACCTAGAAATGTTGTGGATTGATCATCTATAGAATTTCTTAACGTAAAGCGTATATGTATTGTTTTATCTTTGTTAAGAGATAATCTATTGGCAGCGAACCAGTCGTCAGCAATTTCATTTAACTCTGTTATATCTGTCCCTCTACTATACAGAGTGGTGTCGTCAGCGTATTGTATGATATTTACATTGTTCATATAATTTGAGAAATCATTCACATATATAAGAAATAGGAGTGGGCCTAGGATGGAGCCTTGAGGAACTCCTGCACTTACTAACATAGTTGACGACCTCTCACCATTATAATCGACCATTTGCACTCTATTTTGAAGGTAGGTTATTATAAAATCAAGTGATGGACCTCTTATACCGTAGTAAGAGAGTTTTTCTTTTAAGATATTGTGACAGACGCAATCAAATGCCTTCGAGAGATCACAGAAAGTAGCGGATAATATCTCGCCTCTCTCGAAAGCATGTAATATATCTGTGACCATTTTTATATTAGCATCTATGGTGGAAAGTTGTCGTCGAAATCCAAACTGAGTTTGTGTGAACAAATTATACTTTTCTAAATATTCTACTACTCTGTTGTTAAATGTTGCCTCAATAGGTTTTGAAAACGTAGGTATAACTGCTAACGGGCGGTAATTATTCATATCATTTACGTCGCCTTTATTTTTGTATAGGGGAGATATTTTTGAATATTTTAATTTATCAGGAAATTCACCGGATTCGAAGCATTTATTTATAATAATTGTTAGAGGTTTTAGTATTCCATTTTTGATTAATTACACAATTAATACAAGAGTTTTTCTGCTTAAACAGGTACCTATAATCATTACATTTTTTAAAATTTTTCTATCCTCCTTTTTTTTGCGAACCAATTTTATTATCCGCGTCATACACCTGTCGTTAACGGTTTACGATATATAAATGGTTTAATCTTGATGCTGCCATGATCCATTTTCTTAAACTAATAAGGCTGGCCTAGATTACACACAAAAGCAGAAATTATTGACTGCCGTTCTGTGGCAATTTCACTGACAGTTGTTAATTATATACTTCCACATCTACGTAGTTCTTAAGACACTTTAATTTTCAAATCAGAAATATGCTGTCACTGTTTAAACCTAATGAATATGTTGAGATGTTACTTATTTATGATTGGAGGAAACTGGATTAGTAATCAGGGATCTGTTAAGTGGCCGGCACGGTCACCTGATATGTAGCCACTCGATTTTTTCTCATGGGGCCATTTAAAGCAAGTTGTACACGCTGAGAAACCAAACAATCTTAATGATTTCAAGAATAGGATAACTCATGCTTATCACCAATTAACCACAGAAGTCATAAGGAATCTTGTACACGAAAACCTTTAAGGAGGTATGACTTGTGTCAAATGGAATATGTATGACAATTTAAGCATCTTTTATAATAATCATAATAGTTACTGTTGTTTGTATTGTATTATTCCTTATGAATACATAAATAAAAAAAAATATCAACAATCTAACTGCTAATATCTCAACAATGGTTAATGAATGGGTATAGAAAGAACATGGTTAATACAATTTATTCGGAAATACAATAGTGGAGTAGATCTGGCAGAAAAAAGGGGGGTGAAAAACAAGTGCCTTTTTTCAAACATTTTTTTGCATCTTATAGAGGACGACTTCCCCCACTTCCCTCACACTTTCACATCCGAGATCTAGGTGGTGTGGGGGGGAGGGGGAGCTGTTAAACATATGGAAAATCTGTTCTTCTCAGTTTGCGCGCGACCGAGGAGACGGACAAAAAAATGTTTCAGATCAAAACGAAAGGTATCCCCGAGGCGCGTGAACTGGTTCTTGGTTTTTTAAAATCGGCTAATTAGGGCCGGAGATATGGCCGTTTGAAGGGATTGAGTTTCAGGGTAGGAAAAGGGATCTGACCGGAGGTATGAGGGGTGTTTAAGAGATAAGGGATGGGGTTAGGGTTTCTGTTGTGGGTGGTTATAGGAAGAGGTCGAGGCCGCGGGGGAGCTCTCTAGGGAAGAAGAGGGAGGGCGGAACGTGCAAAAAGGGAGGGGCAAAGAAAACATTTTTTTTTCAAAACAGTTTTTTCTATGAAGGGGATAAACTGCTCCTAAAAGATGGGGATTCTCATCCCCTTTAAAATAAAAAGAACATTTTTAGAATTCCTTTATTATGACAGACAGGGCGACAACTTGAAGCTTAAGCCCTACCGAAGGGTAAAGAAAAGTCCTACGCCCTTCGGCCAGGACTCATTTTAAAGAGAAGAAATGTCCCTTAAAAAAAAATCAATTCGATCGGACAGTAACTTGCGCTACGCGCGCGAGTTACGCTTATAAATTTATTTCTTTTGAATCAGCAGCTGCAGCGGCGGGAGAGTAGGCGTAGCCTCTACTCTCTCTACTCTCACGCCGTTCTGACTTACACACACACAAAGGGAAATCGAAGGTCAGAAAGGTAAATCTGACATTTTCCCCTAATAAAAAAAACCGTTTTGAAAAAAAAAACCATTTTTTCTTTTGCCCCCCATTTTTACATTTTCGGCGAAAATTATTTCCTACCTACCTACATTATAGCTGATCAAAAAAGAAAAAAATCCAATTTCGATTTTTTAAAATCGCCCTATTAGAACCGGAGATATGGTTGTTTTCTCTTTTTGAACGTTCCCCCTCCCTCTCCTTCCCTAATCGCCCTAGAGAGTTCCCCCCACGGCCTCGACCTCTTCCTATAATCAGCCACAATAGAAAAAAAATTACCATCCTAACCCCATTCCTTATCTCTTAAATACCCCTCATACCTCCTGTTGGATCCCTTTTCCTACTTTAAAACTCAATCCTTTCAAACGGCCACATCTCCGGCTCTAATTGGCCGATTTTAAAAAACTAAAAATCAGTTTACACGCCATAGGGTGGCCTTTCTTTTTTATCCGAAACATTTTTTTGCCCGTCTCCCCGATCGTCCGAAAATTGAGAAAAACCGATTTTCCATATGTTTAACAGCCCCCCCCCTCCCCACCTAGATCTCGGATATGAAAGTATCAGGGAAGTGGAGGAAGTCGTCCTCTATAAGATGGGAATTTTTTTTTTCGAAAAAAGGCACTTGTATTTCAAATGCCAGATCTACTCCACTACAATGAGAATCCAAAAATATAAAAATGTACAGGGCATTCCATTTGAAAAAGTAATGTTGAATAACCTGCCACCTCTTAAAGCCTCCTTGTACATTTGAAGTGGAATTCATTAAATGCATCTTTTAAACAGAATAACTTTTACATTTAACATATCTTTCTGTGTCTCACTGTTTTCCAGATGATGTTTGTCTAAATAGAGCTAGGGCTCGTTTATATATTTTGCATAAAATAAGCCCAGTCGTTTTTCTTTTGTTTTAATTCAGATAGACCGAAGCATTTGTGCCACATTTGAGATAAACATTTTAAAATATAAATCTGTTTTGGATTGCTTAAGAAGCTGCAATCGACGCGAAGCTACAGAACGTACCCGTGCGCAAGATTTTTTGTTAATAAATTAGATTGCACATATATCTTAGGTAACCTCAAGTACATACCTGTCTTTATGTTCAGCCGCTCGATCCCTCTGCCTCCTATTTTTGAACCAATTTGAAACCTGCGTTGTGGTAAGTCCAGTGGCTTCTGCTAGTTCTCGTTTCTCCCTAGGACTTGGGTACGGATTATGTGAATACCATTCTCTTAGAACACTCCTAGATTTTTCTTTAAAACAGTAACTAGTCTCTTCTCCATCCCAAATTGTCCTTGGAAGGGGGAATTTTCGCCTAACTCGGTATTTGCCTACTGCTCCTAAAGGCCTGCCTGAAAGATAGAAAGTAGAAATTACAAGAAATACTACACGCATCGCTGCAAACTGGTTATTGTATTTTTTTAAGCTAATTGTCTGTATCTAATTTTTCGGATAATTCGAACGTTCCCGAAAGTTATAAGCCACCACTTTATTTAGCAACAATATAAGGGTTTAACTAAAAATATTACTCAAAAGATACATTTTTTAATAAATTTCCCATCACGTTGGATCATATATTAATTGGAAATTTTAACCGGTAACTACCATCTAAATACAAACCCACTCAATAAAATGGCAACGTTGATAGAAAGAAAGAAGAGTCAAAGGAATTACCGGTAGTTCATCATATATTGCTTGAAAATTAACTAATATTTCATATTATTACGTACTCACCTCTTAGCCTTTCTGCTTCTATGTAGTGAGCCTTTAACCAAAGGGCTTGTAGTTTGGCATGATTGTGAGGACTAAACGTATGACTTTCTAATATCTTATATAATTCTTTGAAATTTCCTCTGTGAAATGCCACTATCGCTTTCGCTTTCAGTACGGATTCATTATTATGTAACTTATCACAAGCTGGCAAGGACCATAAAAACCTGCCTAGTCTTTCCACGTTTCCCGCCTGCTGAAGTACCTGAAAAGAAGATGATATAATTAGTAACGGCCTTTCATTGTAACCATATTTAAATTTGTTATATTTTAACGAACTTGATACAGTAAATAATTCATTGCAGAAGTTCACATATCAACAAACATGTTTTCTTTGCATCCAACTATGATTGCAATAAGCCTCCAGTAGAGTCTTTTTCCCCCCAAGGAAATGGCTTTGGGAACGTGGCCCGTATAGCTACGACAAACTGGGTCTCAGAGTAAGTTAAACTATCTTAATTCCGAAATGACTTAGGAACTGTTGCATGTTCTGTGCTAAAGAGGGCTAATAACACTAATAATAATAATACTTTATTATTAGCATAAGCTAGATTTCATACATTTTATTTTTACCTTACTGTATATCAACGAAATTAATTATATCAATGAAATTTGAATTGGGAAGTTAATTATGTGTATAAACTTAAATATTAAATAGTGACATTTGATAAAACATATTTGTAACAAGCATTTTTGAATAACATGAGGCTTTCAGTTTCTTACAGAAATTGGTAGTTCATTATATTGTTCAAATCCATTGTGGAATAGGTTAACCTGGCTATATCTTGTACGTACTGTAGGATTGATTGATTGATTGATTGATTGATTTGATTGATTAGCCAGCGTAAGTTGGGCATTGCTGCCAATTACGGTGCATGGAGATTTGTTCCACCATGCAGCCCGATCGCCCGCCGAAGGTCTGCAGTCGCCAAGTCGTCTATTACATATTCATGCCGCTCCACCCGACCGACCAACGGATCATCCCATCGTGTGCCGGAAAAAACCCCCGGTGCTTTTATATACCGCCGGACCGGCCGCATACGCTGGATTGGACATTGGACATGTTTGTTGTCAGCAGCGAGAGCCGCATGACGCATGGGGTAGAAGTATAGGATGGAGCGTGTAGGTGTTTATGAGATGTTTCTTTTTGTTTTCCTTCTGTCTTCATCGGATGGAAAGTATTTGTGAGATGCTTCTTTTAGGTGTTCGTGCTTCTTTTTAGTTTCTGTCTGTGATCATCTTCTTTCCTATTCTACTTCTGAGTTTTCTGTTTCTTCTGTTTCTGAGTCTGGCAGTGTGTATATCATTGATATTTCTTTATTGTATTTCGTTTTTTGTTGTGCCGATTTTTCCCAGTGTGTATAATCCTTTCCTAGCTTATTCATAATCCTCTCGATTGTTATTATCCATGTGTAGCATGGCCTCCCTATTTTCAGTTTGTTGCTGTTCAGTCGCAGCGTTTTCTTTAGTAGGTGTGTCGTGTCCCAGTATTTCATTGCGCATGATTCTATTCTTTTGATTATTGTTCTTCCCTCTAGTAATGTTGACGTTTTCTGTCGTTTTTGTGGTTTTCCTGTTTTTGCTAGCACTTGGATAATGTCCCTTTCAGCTCTTCTCAGGCTTCTGTTGGCCTTTGTCGTTGTTGCGTTTTTGACTCCATGTATCATTATGATGGTCGTGTATATTTTTTGGTTAGGCACCATGGTGGTTTATTGCCCTCAATGAAGGGTAGTGGAGCTCTTGTGACTCTGTAGGCTGTTTCGTTTCTTTCCCTTACTGTTTCCCTCCTTTTTAGTTGATTCGTTAGGTATGTTCCTAGGTATTTCATTCTATTCGTCGTTCTCAGGGTGTAGTCTCCTATTTTGTATTCTTCCTCACTTGTTGGACTTGTTTTTGTCAATGGGTCTCGGACCATTATTAGGCTCTTTTTGAAGTTTATTTTCATTCCAGAGGAATCCAGATGTTGGGTCATGTTTCTTAGAAATTTAGCGATGTCTTATTCTTCCTCGGTGATGGTGAATATATCGTCGGCGTATGCAAGTACGATGGGGGGCTTTATCGTTCCATCGTTTCCATTGAAATTCTGATTCTCCTTTATTGTGCTTTCTATCACTTGGTCCAGGACTGTGGTGAATAATTGGGGGGATAGGCGACATTCTTGTTTGACTCCCATATTCGTCATTTTTGATTCCGTCGTCTGTCCAAACCATTGTATTGCGGTGTTTTCGTGTCATTGTTGACCAATTTAGTTCCTTTCCTGTTAATTGTTTTTCTATCTCAAAAAGAAATACCAGGAGGATTTCTTCGTTCTGTATTTTGTCTTGATCTTGTATCGTGTGTTCATGAATGATCCTCACAAAGGTAGAATATTCTGATAAATGTTTTGGCACTAACTAATCTAATAGTTTGTAAATAAAAATCATTGCATTTAAAGTTATAATTTGTTTCACCCCCAGTAACTTCGTAGCATCAATCATTAATTTTATATTTGTATTTATGTTCGAATCCATTGTGGAATAGATTAACTTGGTTATATCTTTTATGTACTGTAGGAATATATAAATTTTATCTTGATCTTGTGTCGTGTTCATGAATGTTCTTCCAATTAATTTTATATTTGTATATTTGTTACAGTTTAGAATAATTCGTAATGCTTGCTTTTGTTTTTCTGTAACATATTTATTTCAGCATTACTAAGTAGAAAAATTATTGTTGAGCAGAAGTTGAAATGTGGTAAACTAATTGTTTTATATATGGTTATTTTCATTCATGTATTAAAATTTTTTCCCATATGTCCCATCAAATTAACTTTTTTAGCTACTTTTTTGATAATACAAAGAGCATGACCGGAGAATGTTGTTAAATGATCATCAATAATTACACTTAAATACTTGAAATCAGTAACTTGCTCAATTTTTGTTAATGTTGGTTGGTTATTTATCGTGTCTACTCGGCTGTGTTTACTTTTAATTACCATAAACTTAGATTTATCTGTATCTAAGCTAAGGCTATTCACATCCAGCCATTTTTCAATTTCTTTAAGCTCAGTGTCTATTATGTTTATAGTCGAGTCTACATTATCACGAACTAAGTCTATCAATGTGTCAACAAATAGTTGTATGCTATATTCTTTAACATATTCCATAATGTCATTTATATACAGAACAAACAGGTGAGGCCCCATAACGGTTCCTTGTGGTACACCGAATATTGTCTCTTGTAAGGATGTGTAATTTTTATACTTCGTAACTTGTGTTCTATTTTCTAAATAATTGGTCATCCTCTTGACAATGGTATGTACAAATCAGTAAATTTTGAACTTTAATGGTAATAATTGTAATAATTGTCTCAAAAGCTCTGCGGAAATCTAGAAATACTACCACAATGATCTGTTTCTCATTTTAGGGCATTTTTTCACTTTGATAATGTTGTAAAGCAGTGTCGCACGACCTTAGTTTTCGAAATCCAGCTTGATATTCCAGTAGGTTGTTGGTTTCTATATATTCTATTGTTTGTTCATTAGCAGATAATTCCAGTAATTTTTCGTAGACTGGTACCATATTTAGGGGTCTATGCTCCTCACATCGCATTGTTTTATTTTTCTTCTCTATAGGAATTACTGTTGATGAAGAGAGAAATAACAAGTGACGTTGTGTCCTCTCTCAACATGCGAATTAAAAATAAATCATTTAACGTTGATGCATCGTTTCTAATCGAATTATTTGCACACAAATTTAGCAATTGTTTGTTTTGAAAGTAGGGATGTCATTTGTACTTTAAACTGGAGGGATATTGGACTTTTAACAGTACAGGTTCAATAATTGCTATGAGAACACCTGAAGAAACTAATCATCTGACGTCGGTCAGTTTCACTTTGAGCTTCGTACTAATGCATGCAGTTCTGTTTATAACAAACATATTTTCACATAATTAACCTGTTTATGCGATTAAATAATTTATTAGAATTGAGACAATTGTCCAAGCCAAACAAAATTTGAGGCGAGAATTCAATGTTGAAAGACGTGGAAGAATACTGTTAAGAGAAACGATTTTAAAATGCAAAAATACATTCGGCAGTTTTGTTAATTTCTGATAGGAGCCTCTTAAGAATTTTTATAAACTATTTGAATATTCAAATTGGGGAGAACTGAGTTAAGTGTCTAAAAAGCGGTGAAAAAGCGGTAAAAACCCCGTTAAACTCGAAAAAATTTCAGTCACCGGTAGATTAGGAAATTCTGCGTGAAATTAAGCGCCTTAACAGAAAAACAGAGTTCATATGGAATTAATAATTACAAGATTTTCTAATAATTATAAATCAAATAAAGTAAACCAGCACAAGTGAAGTGCAGTGTCACTACGTACACCCTAGACGACCCAACAAGATAATTTTTAAGTGGTTCATGGGCCATAAATAATAGCATAATCAGTGTCAAAATGAGGCACATATGTTTACAAAGCAATATAGCTGTGTTGTGACCTAAAGTAATTGTATACAGTGGAAAGTTTTTAACTGGACAAAATCAACTCAACCCAAGAAAGGAAATAAAATAAAACAGCAAGGAAAGATTAGCTATAAATTGATTTATTTTATTTTATGTGATTTAATTGATATTATTCTATTCTATCTTTCTATCTGATCTTTATCATCTTAATTTTTATCAGCTCGATTTATTGATTCAAAACATAATATTTTATTATTAATTTGGAAGGCGTAAATTGAAACCGATTGTTTAAAAGAAACGACATACAGGGTGAGCAAACTATCCCTTCGGACCCCTTTTTTCTCAAAACGCGCAAAAAAATATTGTTACCGCGAGATAGGGCCCTTCCCAGCAACTCCACTATAAATGGATATTTACCTGTGGAACGGTCAATAAATAAAAACAAAACAAAACAAAAATAAAAAAATGAAAGCTGCCAAATTCAGGAACGGAAGAAACAGAAACCTGAAAAGAAGAAAAATAAGGAGATGATGATAGATGGAAACTTAAAAGAAGCATGGAGACTTAAAAGAAGCATCTCACACACACCTACACTTCCCATCCTATATTCCCATCTCAAGCGTCATGCGGCTCTCGCTGCTGACAACAAGCATGTTCAATGTCCAATCCAAAACATCCGAGATTTGGTTCCGGCACGCGGTTTGGCCGTCCGTTGGACGTGTTCGATGGACGAACAAGCTGTAGCAATGCCCATCTTACGCTGGCAAATCAATCAATCAACAAATAATATTCAAATCGCGCATAAGCTGTATGCGCGATAAGCTGGTTTGTATGATATTCTACAGAGATACTTGCCGATTCTGAACGAGGATGAAAATAAATGCACTAAACTGCTTATTAATGTTTGATGAAACTCACTTTCATTTAAATGTTTACAACAATAAATTCGATTCTGATCGTCGAAGAATCCTCAGCAACTTCATTAGAAACCACAACATCATTTACAAGTGACATTATGCTGTGAAGTTCTTGTAACTGGTGAATCTTATTTTTGTGGAGACAATAATCAAGGAAATAATTATAATTGACATTGACTGATAAAAAACAACAGATCTTCACCTATCTACTAGTTAAATAATCAAGGAGTTATTATTAATTCAAATCGTTGTGATCATGTTGGGATTTTTTTTAACGTGAAATTGCAAAATCATGGACAAGATGCAGTTCGGATTCAACAAGAAGGTGCGATGGACAATACAGCAAACAGTAGTCGTACTGTTTTAAGGCGAAAAATTGCATTCGGAATATTAAGGGGACATAAATTGGCTGCCTAGATCTCCGGACTAATCGGCATGCAACTTATTTTTGTGGGAATATCTCAAGTGGAAAGTCGACCCCAGAAAAAGAGATAAGACAATACAAAACATAGAAATTGCTTGGTATTCATTTGCCTTATTTCGTTCTTCATTAATTATTTCATAGCATTGTGGAAATATGTCATATCGGTTGCCATAGCTAAGGCAATTTATTATCATCAAAAATGACTGTTGTATAATATTCAAAAGATCTTTGATTATCTTTCCAACGTTCTTAAACAAAATATACATTTGTGGTTCTTTATCAACAGACTAAAAAAAATATGTAGATGTTTGAGCAACATTGCAAAAAGGAGAAACCTTTCACGTTCATCAAATCTCCCAAATAAAAATTGAAAATTAATTTGAATGGCTACATTTTGAATACTCCATAAACAATTGTGGAATTCAAAATCATACAGCACTCTAAAAAACATTATTAAAGTCAAAACAATTAGGTGTACTATTTCAGCTAATACTTCGATAAACATTGGGTACCTACGTAAAACTCGATGTATTCGATGGCAAACAAGTAATGAACGAAATTGCATTGTTTACCTTATAAAATTTTGTTTTGTCGAAGCAACAGATTTAGAGTTACAGTATAATATGAAACCCATTTTTGGCAATCACACTAACACATGTTGTGATGTTAGTTATTGTCAAATCCCTTTTGAAGTAAGCTATTTGTATATTTAATTTATTAAAGTTTTGTTTTCAAAGCTCTCCTCTCGCCTATTTAAGAATAAATAACAGATAATTCTCACATGGTATAAAAAGAGTAAAAATTAAACAACAAACAACACTCTCAAAATTTTGAAATTGAAGATGTACACTAAGTACATCTTCAAAAATAAATTCTTGAGAATAGTTTCACTCACCGGATTTTTTTATACATTACTTCAAGAGTAGTACGTGAAAGCTTCAGGTTCCTATCTTAAAAATTGTAGAAATGGTAGAACTTTTACCGATTTCATCGGAAATCTATGTTCCGACTTCATATATGTACTATTTCTACATACATTCTGACATGTTCAGAGATATATTCTCAAATATTCCTGGAATAATTTCGAAATAATGCATGTTTTCAGCAGGCCCGGATTGGGAACTTTTTTCGGCCCGAGTTTGATTTGTTATATCGGCCCACTCAGTTGCGAAATTTTGAAAATTTTTTGAAAATGTTCAAGGTCACGCGTTTTCCTGGCACCTCATAATTTCAATGAGAAATCCATTTATACAAAGATGTAGACTCACAAGGATAACTTTCGGAATAAACCGTTAGAGGGAGATCAGTTATCGGATGAAAGCGGACTAAACTAAACCATCAGCTTCCTAAAAAGCACATGAAAATGTAAAAACATAAAAAAATTGATTGACGTGTTAATAAACAGTTATGAAAGTTTCAAGAACCAAGCAAAAACTAAATTACTCGTAACAGGAACAATGTAAAAACTAAATAAATTTGATTCGAAATATATACTTATACCTAAGTACCTAACTAGAATAATAATAAACTTTTAAGACTAGAACTTCTTTGAGCAATCTCATCAATGATTTCATCATTTTCTAATTCTACAAGAATGTCCTTTTCTATGGACACAAATTAAAATGCTTCCTAGTGATCTTGCGATAAGCAATTTCTCAACCTATTTAAGATATATTTTAATTTGGAGAACGTTGTCTCGCATCTAGCCTGGGTACATGAAAGTGTCAACAGGTATTTATATACTACCAACGTATGTAGTCAATAACTTGTCAGCACTGAAAAACAGCAAAGAACGCAGTTTTGGCAAGTTTTCGTGCATTCAAGTTTGGAACTTATATCTCTATCATGCTTAACTTCAGTATCCACATCCACAACTTCTATTTTGGGGTCGGAATAACTTATAACTGTTTTTTCGATTGATTATTGGTTTAATTCGGAAATAATTCGTTCATTTGCTACCTATAGGCGGTGACATTTGCCACCTCCTTGCACGTACGACTGCATGCATGTAGTTTAGACTATAAACACAAGGTATATGATAGCCGCGTGCTCACGTGGCGAATGTTGATATTAAAGTCAAATGCGCCGTCGGGCGACAGATCCCAGATCCTTATCCTGTGCGAGCAATACTTATTTTTTCAAATAATTCGATAATTCTTATTTGTTCATATTAATAACTTGGACTCTATAATACCAATACCACTCCAAGACTTGGAGTGGTGTGGTACTATACCAGAGTTCATCGGCCCACCGGAGTGACCGGCCCACCGAGTAACTCGGTAACTCGCCGGCCCAATCCGGGCCTGGTTTTCAGCGGCCACTGACTCCACTAAACGTGAAATAAACTTTAACAGGTTAAATGTAGAGATGAAATTTTTTGATAGAATTTTACGAGTGACCTTCCCACCATGAACACCTTCAACTTAGTAAATGTGTCTAAATGTTGTACCAAATTGGCACCTTGCAGGTTAAACAGTTTCCAAAATTCCAAAATATTAAATTTCTTTGAAATTTTTGCAGATACCTATATCTAAGGAGGGGTGCAACTTGGTATAGAGGTAAGTTAATTTAAATCGTAATATTTTCTGCTGAATTCAGTATATTTTACAATCAAGACGATTTTTATCAAAAACTATACTTAAACCTGGTGACCATGTCCGCCTAAATACACTTTTTAAAGCAAGTTTTAAATACTTTCAATTATTTTTGTAAAAAATATTCTACATGCCTTTTTGTTCATGACGTTTTTTCTTTTCATTGAAAAATGGTTGCGAACTCAGCAAAGACGCGTTCGTAATAGCTGCACCCACACATGTGCATGTGCAAGAAGCCCATTCATCATTTGCTTCAAGCCGTCCCGTCCGCGTTCGTCCATCTCATGTTACCATTACTGTGTGCCATGGTGCTATATTGCCGTAACTTGTAGGTGTAGAGCTGACCATTAGACATTCCCTGACGTTTCGTTTTGTTTTATCAACAGCTGGCTTTCATAGAAATACCCGAGCTCCTTTCTTATCATCTTTGAAATTGCGGCAGAAAATATGCATTTTTATGTGCGGCTTGTGCATGATTATGAAGTAATGATATGAAATTCGCGTGTATAAGAGGTACGTTTCGACGAATTTACATGAGAGATAAAAATTGAAATGTAAATTTGTACTAGGCGCTCTTCTGAGATTAACGTAATCTCATATGCTAATAAGAAATTGCATCATTAATTCTAAATAAAATATAATTGCATTTAAAGTTAGACAATGGCTATCTGGTATCTAACATATAGGGTTAAGAACTGCATATGGAAAAATCTGAAATTTATATAAAAAATTAGGAAACATAAAAAATACAATTTGTGCCCATCGATTTGAGTTGTTTTAAAATCCTAGAGTTACTTTTTCACAACAGTATTTTCTGTTATCCAAACAGTAGTTTTCTAGTTCAGTTTGTGGCATATCGTGTGAATGTTGTAAGTTTTACATAACAAGTAGACTGTTAGGAATGAGATTAAGGGACCACCAATAACACTATTAGAAATGATCATAAAGTTCAAAGTTTAAAAAATTTAAATAAAGCTCTTCCTCTTAAGTTAATAATCGGACCAATGGTGGTATCCACTCATAAAAATGCGGAGGACTTTTATGAGCGGATAAGTAAAAACCATGGTCCACCAATCTTTCCGTTTTATTCATTGATGTGGTAAAAGACCATTAAATTTATTGTATACAGGGCTTCCCAATGCCTTCCTTTCAGAATTACAGTTAACTAGAAGTTAAAATCTTTGAAGATTCAAAGATTTTTAACTTCCAGTCACTGCAGGGAGAGAACTAAATCAATTTTCTTATGACATTTTATGTTCTAGAACTACCTATTCTCAAAGTTTGAAGAAAATTCCACAGAAATAAGGTTTTAAAGATTTTTAAGTTCCAGTCAGTGTAATTCTACAGAGAAGGCATTAATCAATTTTTTCATATGACATTTTTTGTTCGGAAGCCCTTGAACAACCTATTCCCAAAGTTTGAAGAAAATTCCACCGAAATGATTTTTCCAATGCTAACGGTGCGGGATCCTTTAAAATCGATCCAAATAAATTCGAAACTATAGTTTGAAGTTGGAGGTGACACCATCAGGATTAAGTAATTAACTACAAGCATAGTCTATTGAAAGGCCATTTTTTATTCAATTATGGTTTTCAAAAAACTGTTGTAAAGGTAATTCATACCGCTATCAGAAAATAGCAAAATATATACCGGGTGAGTCACGAATTGCGCTCGCCCCGATATTTCCTAAAATATTTGGAATAGAAAATTGAAATTTGGAGGCCTTATTACACGACTAAAATGCCATCTTTTCAATAAAAAATCAAGTTTGGTGCACATCCGGTTTGATCGGAAATGCCCACAACTTTCGATTTTTAAATGCAACACCCTATATATTTTTACATTTCTGGAATCTAGAGGAAATTTTGAATACAATACATCCATTTTGGTCACTTTTTGATAAACATTAAAAATTTTATTAAAAAATCTATTTCTGAATCCAGAGTGCTGTGGTGCCCAAAATATATTTTAGTTTGTGTGCTACGTTACTATAAAAATAAAAAGAGCAATATGATTGCATTACTTAATTCTCTAGAGGCGTTTAAAATTTTTAAATGTGATTTTTACCCACTAACTCGGTTTTTTTAAGTGGGAATTTAATCGTTCACGAACATTTTTAAATACCTCATTTTCATACGAATCTAATGATACCAAAATTTTGAAAATCCGCTCAGAAATATTTGAGATTTCAGCCAAAATACAATGCAACCAAGCCTTTAGTTGTTGAAGGTAATTAATTACATAATTACTATCCTTGAATTATGGGAAAGAGCGCCATCTTGTTGCAAATACCACAGAAGAATCATATAGACACGTTAATTTGCGAAGTAAATAGAACACTTGGTTTTATTATACGCAATGGGCGTGATTTCTCTAATATTTCAACGTTAAAACTATTATATTTTTCTTTTTTGCGATCTAAACTAGAGTATGCGTCTCTTGTTTGGCAGCCCTGCTATAACACTCATAGTTTTAAATTAGAAAACGTGCAACGCCACTTTCTTAAATTTCTACATCTAAAATCACATGGTATATATCCACCAATTGGTTTTCCACAAAGTGATTTACTTCAAATGTTTTCAATGCGTAGCCTATCTGAAAGAAACAACGAATTTGCCATAAATTTCTTAAAAAAGGTGCTTCTTTATGATATTGACTGTAGTGAGATATTCCAGAGACTTAATTTCCATATTCCGCGAATAAATTCAAGACAAAACCAAACTTTCTACCTTCCTATAGCCCGAACTAATACTTTAAAGTTTTCACCAATCTACAGCATGTGCTCTAGCTATAACCACAGTCAGCGTGATATCGACATCTTTAATAAATAGGAGATTCTGTCTAAGTCTTATTCTCTCTTTTTATTGTAAATAAATTCATCTCTTTATTCTCTTTAATATTTATATTTTCTTTTGTTATATATCTTTACTGAAATGTACGCTAGTAAATTTAAGTAATTTTTGTACGATGTATGTGTTGTTTCCCATTTTGTAAATGGTCTTGTACTGTTAGATGGTGTATAAATAAAATAAAATAAAATACATGCCCTGACCTAAATCTAAAAGTACCTCATCTAAAATGTCCTCAATCTCATTTTCCAGGAATCTCAAGTATCTGGCACCAGTCAGAGGTCCTTCAAATATTATTGGACTAGTGATTCTATTACCGATTACACTGAAACCGAACCGAACTTGAAAGTTACCCTCCCGTAATAAATTTTGATTTTCTTGCGACTAATATTTTGTATTTTGTCGGTTAAATAATCCCAAATTCCCTTGACTCGTCCTAGTCCCAAAAAATCATTGTTTGGCTGCACGTTATTGTACATAATCCAATTTCAATATTCCAATCTATGTTCGTAATCACTTTCGTACAAATGCTGGTGCAATTGGTATTTAAAAGATTTATAGTGGTATTTGTGCAAAATTCGGCTTACTCTGGTGACTGATGTTCAATTCAAATCCAACTTGCCTTAAAGAAACAGTCTTATCAACTTCTATTCGAGCCGAAACATTAATTTCCGTTCCATCGTCAATAATGAAGTTTTCTTCGGGGTCATTGTTGTGTTCTCTTCGGAATTAGTTTTCAATACATTTAAAATCATTTTTCGCTGGAGATTGTCTATCAGGATATCCTCGGCCATAAAAGTCCATAGCTGCAATTGCATTTTTTTTACTTTTCCCATAAATAATTAACATGTCCACTTTTTGGTCTCTTGTATAAATTTGCGGCATTTTGAACACAATTAACAAGAATTTTAAACAATAAAAACACCGTTAAACCAGCAAATGTTTGACAAGCCAAATATTTCATTGTTTTCAAAGCCACCTTAGTTACTTCTTAACATTTAATTGGAACAAAACTGTATTTTCTTATTTCCTTTTAGCTGTAATTTTATTTATTTATTTATTTATTTATTTATTTACAACTATCCAACAGTCAAGGACCAATTACAGGATAGGCAAAGTGTAACATATAATACTTATAATTACATTCTAATACAATTTCCATTAAAGTAGGGTACGTACATTTCAGGTAAAAGACAAGAACATTATGACATTATGACATGACATTATGGCAAGCAAAAATCAAATGATAAATACATACTTATGTAATTATGTATTCCGGTATACACAATAATACACATATAGACATATATACCTATATACGCGCATATACACACACATATTTAGTAAGTCCAGATATATAATATATATCCTATTTATAACCTAATTGTAAATATAACTTGCTAGTTAAATACAGTTTTTATTTTTGTTTGTTTGTATTTACCACCATTTTAATACGACATGTGAATAAATTCCTTATTAATAGTACTAATAAATCGTACCACGGTACCGATATGGTTCCATTTGAAAAAATTGAGTTTTGCCCCAAAAACAATTTTGGTGAATTTTATTTTCTCATAAATCACGTAATTTAGTGTTTTTAACGGGATTTCGATTTTTGTAGCATTACACGGGTCATTTAGAATAAATCGGAACCGTCACGGCACACTTAAATGGAAAACTAAAAATTATATTATAAAAAAAATTGATGTTTGAAATGTCACTTATTTGGCATCGTTGGATTCAGAAAATTATGCAGAATTCAAAGATGCATTTCCGGCGAAACCGGAAGTGAAAAAAAAATCAGTGTTATGTCAAAAAGTGCCGCTTATTATGTATATAGTATATCCTAAATTTCAATTATCTTCAAAACTAAAGGAGAAAGGGGGGGTATACCATGATCCTGTTACACACGGTATATAATTCCATTTGAAATAAATAAATTGGTAGTACTTTCGGTTAAACCGTAAGTGAATTTTTGGATCCGGTTACGTCAAAAAATTATTTTTATATCAAATATTTTGAATCCTAACGTCAAATTTTTATCTTGAAAAAAAATTGGGGGTGTACCAGGTTTCGCAGGCGCCCGGTATATCCGTTTACTCTAAGTTAACATTTTTATTCATCACCCTGTATAGTGTATATTACTATATTATTACTAAATTGTATTATTCACTTTCCGCAGTTAATTAACCCACGCGCGATTACACGAATCGCCTCATAGTAATAAAATGCCACAGAACAAAATTATAACCACCTCTACAATGTTTCGGCTGTAGCTTAGAATGTATGCAAATTGTCTGAAAATACATGCGTTTTATAGTCGTATGTGTTTATTTATAATGCTATAGAGAAGAATTTTATTAGCGTTATATTTTTAAACCCTTGTTACTTGTGACTATATGGTGACATTTTACTAGGAACGGTTGGCAATGTCTTATGAAATTGCCTTTAAATATAATTTTTTTTTCAAGTAGGTTTTAAAACATCATTCAAAGACAAATACGGTTATTTCGTCTCACCCTCCATCCCTTGATTTGTTCGATATCTAAAAAAAGCTCACTCTAAATTTAACAAAATCAGCTATCCAAACGTCTTTGAATTATTTAAATGAATTGGATAATATGCAAAACAGTACAATGAGCCTGACTGCTTTTGGATTCCAATAGTAAACGAAACTGATTTTTAGGTTGGTACATCATGCACCCTTTGCTAATATCACTTGTGCGAGAGTATGGTAAAAAATGTGATATGGTAACGTCCAAAAGTTTAGAAAAATGAAATAGTCAAAGAATATGTCAGATAATAACAAAAAAAATGATTTTTTACTTCTGATTTAGTAGCCTATATATGCTCAAATCGGGACAGCAACTGAAGTGTGCAAATGCATACACAGTTACTATATACATGTCATACCTTTCATTCATAACCCACATTGGCTAAGCGAAGAAACATGTAATTTTAAAAATGTTGATAAAATTACAAGAGTAAAAAAAGTGTTTAAATCAATGCAGGAATACCTCAGGGATCAATTATGGGTCCCCTACTCTTTAATGCATTCTGTACTACTGATATCCACAATAGCCATATATGCAGATGACACCGTAAAAATAACTCAAGATCATAATATTAATATCGCTGCAAACAAACTGCAAAATGCACTTAATGTTTTACAGGAGTGGTTTATGAAATGGCAACTGAATTTAAATCCAACAAAATGTGAAGCAAAAATATTTACCCTGAGGCGACCACAAAACCCCAATAATATAATCATCAATAACAAGGAAATAATATGGAATCCTGCAGACAGTGCAATTAAATATCTAGGAGTCTACTTAAATAAGCGACTAATATGGAGTTACCACATCAATAAAAAACTTAATGCTGGGTAATAGAACATTAATATATAAATCGATCTTAAGATCATACTTACGGCTGTGTGATATGGGGAATTGCTATCAAAACTAATATTAAAAAGGTGCAAACATTCTAAAATAAAGTGTTAAGAATGCCATTGGTTTATAAGGAATAGTCAAATCCATCGGGAACTTAATATGCCACACATTGAACACTTCATAAAATCATGTGAAAAGACATACTTCAAAGCTTTAAACGACTGTATCAGTGCCAGAAATTTAAACTTAACTGAAAACTCATACTAACAGATCAAGAAAACTACTACCACAAGATATCTTACTTTCCAGTAGTGATTCCGAATGATATTAACATCAATATTCTACTATTGAAACATATTCTTTATAGAATTTTGCAAACAGAGGTAAGAAAAATTCTTCTAGTTGTGCTAGCAAGTTAAAATTCTGAAATAAATTTGTCCAATTTCTTATTTGACATTCTCATTATAACACTAGCATCCAACATAGTCCCCTACGGCTAAGCAGATTAAATTAGTATCTACATGGCCCCCTACGGTATGTAAATTAAGTTAAAAATGAGAACAAAGGCCTGAAATTAATTTATTTACCTACCTTGTCTTTAAAACTTTCTTTCATTCTAATGGATTACATTTTTATAAAATCTATCATTCACTTTCTTGGAAATGCTTAGCCTTTGAAACGTTTTTCGCCCTTATTCTGGGCTCATCAGAAAGGCAGAAAGCCACTCATACCTATGTTCCATGCAAAACCAAGGCAATGTCCACGAATAAATATGAAGTATTTATATTTGACATTGACTGATAAAAAATAACAGATCTTTTAAAAATTCTAAAGACAAGGTAGGTAAATAAATTCATTTCAGGCATTTGTTCTCATTTTTAACTGAATTTACATGCCGTAGGGGGTCATGTAGATACTAGTTTAATCTGCTTAGCCGTAGGGGACTATGATGGATGCTAGTGTTATAATGAGAATGTCGAATAAGAAATTGGCAAATTTATTTCAGAATTCTAACTTGCTAGCATAACCAGAAGTCGAAAGAATGCAAAGAGATTTCATTAACATTTTTACTTACAGTTTTTCTTTAAGTTCTCATAGATAGTTTTTCTTCCAGCTGTTTGCAAAATCCTATAAAGAACATGTTTCATTACTATAAGCAAACAAATAATAAATAATTCACTTTTAAATATTCTACTATTGTTAGGTTATGCCAAATACTTGTTTTCTTCCTTCCTTTTATGTGTGTGTGTACTACACATTATCATGTACAATATTAATTTGTTGATCTGATATTTTAAATAAATTAGAAAAAAAGTGTTCTAACAGTACTTTAAAAATTGCATATTTTCATACTTTCAACAAAAATGTCCCGGCTTACAACTACCACCGCATCCTAAAATTGCCGCTGCTTGCTACAATGCAGATAATTTGGAAAATAATCAAGAAGTTATTAATACCTGACCAGGTGAATTTAATGCTGTAAAACAAAGTCAGACTTGTTGTCATTACCTAACCTAAAAGATGATTTTATTATACTCTTCGCAAATACAAAACGATGAGTATATTGCATTCGATCGGCACATTTCTAAAACCGGTAATATTGCTCGTAAAGAAAAAATTTTCATATGTGTGGTGATCGAATTCTGAACAACTCTCAAAATGTCCGGCCGTTCGTCTGTCTGTCCGTATGTCCGTTTGTCTGTCCGTCCGTCCGTCACGTTTCTTGTAAGCACGATAACTTAAGAACGAAAAGTTGAAGAGTATCCTATAGAATGTGCAATAATTATATAAAAAGTGCAGTAATTCGGTGAAGAGTATAACGGTTAGCTTATTTTCGTTAAAAATTATTTTAGAATGTATGTCGAAACAAATTCAACTACACGTGCAAAATCCTAAGCTACCATGAAATGAATCATTAAAAAAAATGTGCCCGAAATAATAAGCGATGTTTCGGGAAATATAGAAGAAAGACTATAATCAAAATATTCATCAATTTTAAAGAGAAATTATCACCTCGAAATGGTTGAAATAAAATCATAATTAATGCTGACGTAAACGCATTATTTATAACTTCTACTTTAAAAGTAAAATACGCCTCCGTGATGACAGGCGTTCTCTGTACATAAATGAATATTGAATCCTCTTCGGAACAGACTGAATTAGAAAAATTGGGAAAAAGACAGTATTTTTTGAGTCTAGATATAATTCATTTTTATGGATAACTTAATTAAAACAAATTGTGAAAATAACTTATATACTCATGATTTTTATCAGATCAGTAAATTTTTTTTATTTTAACGTTTTTTACATTATTGCCTTAGTACGGACCTGGAATGAGATCACTAAATTTCATTCTGGCTTCAATTAATGTTTTTCCTTCTTCTTAGAATTATGCCAAAAATGCTTTTGTCTCTTTTAATTAATTTTGTCTCTCTAAAGATGTACCTACTGCTTATTGTTAAACTCTACAAACTTTATAATTACAGACCTGACTCTCTACCTCACCACGAATTTACTAATTCAGAAACATTTAATACAGTCTCTTGCTTTAATATAAATATTAAGTTATTAGTTATTTATTTTAAAAATATTATAAACCTTTTCTTGTAGATTTTCATACTGGCTTTCTGGAATACCATAGGTACGTAGATTATTCATTTTCTCCTTTTGTTTAGAGTACTCAACGTTCTGTTCTAAAATATGTATTTACTTTGCATTTGAGATAAGCCATATCATTTTCTAGTAAGTAGATTTATTTTTCCTTATAGTTTGTCACTGAATTTTTTGCCAGGTAATTTATAAGTGCTTTGTTTGATAACAATTCAGCTTTGGCATCGTTAACGATTGTTTTCATTCCAAAGTTTCTATCTGTGTTTTTACTTCCTGTGTTTTGTTTCATAACGATTCTATTATGATTACACTATCTGCGTTATAATATTTACATAAAAAACTTTTGTGATATTGGCAACTATTGATCACTATTATGCAATTTCTACAAGGTCTTGGAGATAATCGTACATAAAACTCCGTACAACCTTGGAAAGAATCAGAGTGAGAACAATTAACACGGTTTTATGATGGGACGATCTTTTTTCACAACGTCTTGGTAGATATTTTGTGGTTCAGGTAGTGTTTTAGTTGTAATTGGCCTCTATTTGCCGCATAGCATGCCCAACAGCCGCATGCTATATATCACACGACCTCACCAAAGCTCTTTCACATTAGCCCAACGTGTTGGTGGTCTTCCTCTTCGTCTCTTACCATCTGGCTTCCCCTGGATAATGAAACGTTCTATATTGTCCTCTCCGGCTGATTTGACCAAAATATGCGTCCCTCAAAGCTACTCTCCAGCGCCGCCTTTTCAGGTCATTTCGAGAAAACACGACGCTGGAAAGTCGCTTATAGACCAGTGATTTTAGGTCAAAAAATAAATTAAAAGTGTTTGTTGTTCTTAGCACGACGATTTTTTTTGTAAAAATAATAAGAAATTAGCCACATTACGGGAAACATACTCTTGACGTAATTCACGCTCCGCTAAATTTGTTATTGCAAAATTATAGCAAAATTCACAATTGTTTATATGCATTTTTCTTTATAACTTCCGCTATAATCGTACGATTTGAACTTTCCAAAGCTCATTTTACTCGGGAATATGTGTACTTTTAAAGGAAATCGGTTCCATTACGCTGGAATAATAAATACTATTTTTACATAGCAAGAACTAGCGAATTTTTGCAAATATTGAGTTCCGTATCCCAAGTTGCATGACTATACGAATTCTTCAGTTAGATTACTCAATTTTTTTGCGTACACTTCAATAGACTCCCGGTGTCCGTTTTATCGTGAGTGCAAAATTTTGCAAAATTTGACGTTTTGCAAATAAAAAATTAATTTGTTTATAACTTTGGACCAAGGCACTTTTTTAACATGATTTTTGTGGGAAATTACATGGTTTGGTTAGTACTACCTATTTTTATTAAAAAAATATATTCTTTAACAAATTGATATTATTTATAAAAAATAAAATTTGCAAGTAACAAAGATTGCAATCACTTTTCTAAGTAGTAATGTTTATGAAACTCTATTTGAAACAATTTCCTCCTTGGATTATATCCATGACAGTAATACGCTTATATTAGGAGACTTAAATTTTTGTTTGGACTCTCTTCATGTTTCGAATAGTGTCAAATGTCCTAAAGTGTCAACACTTATCAATTTTCTAGACCTTCTCAACTTGCGTCAATACAATTCTGTTCTTAATAATAACAATAGACTTTTAGACTTGGTTATATGTAGGGCACATTGCGTTGTTGAAAAATCAATTGAATTATTGGTTTCAAAAGACATACATCATCCTGCTCTTACTGTTAACTTCGAAACTCAGTTTGTGAGTCCGAATGTGAAATGTCCGATAAAATCTACTAACTCCTTTAACTTCCGCAAGGCAGATTTTCCTCTTCTGTATGAACAACTACTGCACATGCACATTAACTGGTCTTTCTTAAACGACTATGCTGATATTGAAACCTGTGTTGATTTATTTTATAAGAAATTAACGGAATCTTTTAATGTGAACATACCCAAGTTTATCCACTCCTAGATCTAACGTATTAAAGTTTTCTCCTCTGTTTAATATTTGTACTAGTTATGAAACTCATTGCAGTGAATTGGACATATTTGCTTAGCAGCCAGAAATTTTATCTACAGTCTAACCAACTTCATAATCTCTACTTGTACTTCTTATTTAGGTTAGGTTAGGTTAAGTTAGTTTAGATTTCCATCCTCTAAATGGTTTTGTACTGCTGGATGAAGTACGATTAAATGAATAAATAAATAAATTATGCAAATGTTAATGATATTCAAAGGGCATTAGATTCGTCGGAAAGAAATACGTTGATCTCACCTTTTGTGGACCATTTTAAGTCGAGATATCAACGATTTTAGTTTTGACACTGTTGAGACTTTACTACTAGTCCAACAAACAAAGTACGCTACCAACGCGTAAGACGGTGACGTCGGAGGTCCTTCTGGACCTTGCGCCCCTTCACCTAGTGATTGTGGCCGAGGCTCGGAAAGCGGCTTACAGACTGGAATGCGGAGGTCAGTGGAAGAAAGGAGGAGAACAATTAGGTCACACAAGGGCTCTAGCTGATGCGATAGGAGCCCACTCACTTCTGGAGGCCAGGAGTGACCACGTGATGCCTTCCTTCTCCTTCGCACAACCCTTCGAGGTAGTCTTCCCGAAAAGGGAAGACTGGAGACAACTCGAGGACATACTAAGGCCTGCAGATATTGTCTGGTTCACAGACGGATCGAGGCTAGAGGAAAGTACCGGAGAGGCTATATTTGGGGAAAGGCCCAGGGCTGAGCTTTCCTATGCCCTGGGCAAATTCGCCACGGTATTCCAGACCGAGATCTTCGCTATTTTGGTCTGCGCATAGGAGAACATCCGAAGGGAATACTCCAATAAACACATATATATATGTAGCGATAGCCAAGCGGCCCTCAAGGCCCTTGCATCGAATCGGACCAAGTCAAAACTGGTCCAAAACTGTAAACAGGCCCTCTGCGAACTTGGCTCATCAAACTGGGTCAGGCTTCTCTGGGTGCCTGGATACAGCAACATTGAGGGTAACGAGCGGGTCGATGCTCTGGCCAGAAGGGGCTCTCGTGAACCTCTGCTCGGTCCGGAGCCGGCTCTCGGCTACCCTAGATCCCAAGCCAAGAGGTTGATAGATAACTGGACTCGCTCCCAGTTCATTAACCTCTGGGATTCCTATTCAGTACTCCGGCAAACGAAGTTCCTAATCTCAGGACCCTTGCCGGAGAGAACAAAGCAATTTCTGCGTCTGAGCAGAAACCAAATTAGAGCTGTAACAGGCCTCCTGACCGGACATGGCTCTTTTAGGAAACACCTACACACAATGGGGGTGGTTGACCACCCCGATTGCAGGTTCTGTGAGGACGAGGAGGAGACTTCCATCCACGTTCTCACTTCTTGCCCAGGACTGATGAACCTGAGGCACAAGCACTTCGGTGCTGGCTTTCCAGTGCTGGAGGAAATAAGTTCTCCCGTGGGGAGGATTTCAGCCTTTGGGCTGGAATCCGGTCTGTACGGGGGAGCTCCTTAATTTGTTAGCGGTAGCACAATGGGCCACAAGGCCTGAGTGCGGCGACCTCCAGGCGCCCCGCTAAAAGAAGAAGAAGAAGACGGTGACGTAACTTACTTACATAGAAATCATATGACGGACATATAGCATACGACATAATATGATAACCTGTCTATCCTCTAAACTCCCCTTCATCCTGCTGACACTTAACTGGTGGAAGTATGTTTATACATATTTCATTGTGTTTCTGTCTTGTAATAGTAAATTTTTATTTCTGTAGGGCAACTATATTTCACATAAATAAATAAATAGATAAAATAAATATTGCCTTTCTTATAATCCAATATTTATCATAGCACATGGCCGGGAAAGCAGGTGTTTAGAAAGATATATATGTGTACCTACCTGTAACAACTTTTCAATAAATATTTAAATAATTACTAATGTATTCATTTTATTGTAATATTATGTCAAATTCTTACATTGATGTAAAAGACCGCAAATATTAATTTGCAATACAATATTCGCGACATCGTATTATTTCCATTCATTCTATGTTGCCTGTAAGTTTCTTAATTGTAAAATACCAAATTCGTTGTACGAACAAAAATAATAATGTGTATAAGTATTTACTTGTTGATTTAGAATTCCAGTTCCCTGTACTTAAAGCTTATTTAAATATATCATAAATCATGTTGCTGTTAGATGTAGACGAAACGTTAAAGCTGCATGAATTGTTTAAAAATAGAATAGGATTCTTCCTGTCTAGATTAACGCAATAAGATCTTTTTGCTTGTATATCCAATGCGTCCTGCCTTGATCTTTCAATGCAACCAATATAAACTTTAATCGTATAATGTATCCACACTTTACTTGGAATGTGTTTCTTCATGTTAAATATTAGAATTAGATTAAAGTTATTTATGGAATGGTATATTTCGGGAACATAAGGAGGGCGTTATTGTGAATCTGATATATTTTAAGATTTAATCATGTCAATTAAATAAGTACGTGTAACGAGGATTTTGACTAATCCATGAGTTCATTATTTTTGTGAAGATTTTCATTTATTAGCATAGTGATAATTTAGTGTACTTAAAAAAATTACCCCGTCAAGTTGTCAAAACCTCTGATGGCAATATTATATATTATTTCTGATTATTAACATATGCAGAAACATGGAAAGTGTTTTTTATATTAGAAACCTTTTTTTATAAATAGATATCGGGGACTTGGCGATTTTAATTGATTTCAAATATTTTTGGAGATCACGTTTTCTCATTTTTGTTCTTGTACAGAGGAAATATATTTTTTGGACACCGTGTACTTGGCGCAATTTTTTACTTTAATTAAAAGGTCTCCAATTTACTGGATATTTCCCTAAAATTTCTATGTTTGTGACTGAATTCCTATACCTCTCCTGATAAATGTCCGATTGTTAAAATGGGTAAATTGGATTATTTTAGTACCATGTGTCAGAATTTTGAGGACAATGGCTGCATACTGTTCGATGTAAAGTTTCCTCGTATTAGATGTATGGTTATCAAATACTGCTGAATTTTTTGATAAACTACACGACACGACGTTGTTTGTAGGATTGTTGCAAATCTTCTAATAAGACCTGTATACAATCCAGTATTTTCTGTTCTTTTCTCATTGGAGTGCAAAATTCTGCAAAAAATTCCCAAAAAGTCTGAAAAGCTTTTTAAACAATGATAATTTCGGTTAAATAATAATAATAATTTTATTGTTCATGAGATCATAAAATAATATGGGATAAGTCAAACGACTAATATTGGCACAAAAGAGATTAAGGTAAATAGTCCACACTATCCAATATAAAATACAAAATCACAAAATAAGTTACGGGAATTTTCTTGGTAGAAGAAAATAACACACATACTTAATAAAAATATTACGAGCAAACATTTTAAATTCATGATTTAAATATTCAGAAACGGACTAAAAACCACTAGAACATTTTTTACGGCATTTTTAAACCTTTAATTAAAATAATTTGTTTAATGTGTGGTGGCAGCTTGTTGAATAGTTTTATTCCCATGTATTTGTGACTAATTTTGTACAACGGTAAAGCGTGAATAGTAATTTGTAAATCATTTTAAATACGAGTTTGATAATCATGGAAAAAATATTTTTTTAAAAATCAAAATCTTCAGGATGGAGCTTTACAAACAATACTATTCTAATATGTACACGCACACAACTGGTAATTTTAGTTCCTTAAATACATTTCTACATGAAGAATATTTGGGTGCGCCAGCTATATTTCGTGTTGCCTGTATTTGCATTTTAAACACCCTATCAACACGATGTGAGGATCCTCAAAAAAATTACCGTAAGTTAGCCTAGAATAGAATTGTGCATAGTAAAACGAGAATACAATAGATTTATTAACAATATTCCTCAGCCGATATAATGCAAAGCAAACAGATGCTAGATTTTTACAAAGTACGTCTGTATGATATTCCCAGCATAAAGCATTATCTGTATGTGCTCCCAAAAATTTAGTTCACTCTACTTGTTCCCGTCTATTTTTAATAAACTGCTTTAATTATATTGTATTATTCTAGGAGTGAATTGTATCTTTATTTACTAATAATTTATTATTGTAAAACAACGATGTAAGCCTGTTTAACATATTCTGCGTCGTCTCCCTTAGATTTACAATATCAGTACTCACGCTTAAATAAGAAGTATCATCGGCGAATAAAGTTAGATTATTACCACCTGACAAGTCATTCACAAATAAAATAAGCAATAGAGGCCCTAGAACTGATCCTTGGGATACCCCATGAGACATATTCATTACATCAGAGAGGTGACAATTGATTGCAACTTGTCTTCTATCAGACGGATACGACTTCAACTAATTACCACATTAGCCTCTAAAGTCATATTTATTTAACATATTAATTAATATATCATGATCAACAAGACCAAATGCTTTGCTCAGATCCATAAATATCCCAATACAGTTTTTGTTATTATTCAAATTTTCATATAAACTATCAAGAATGCTGTGCTAGGAAAGTATGAAAAACAAGCTAACCATCATACTCCGCCGATTTACTGCACTTTATGTAATTGTTGCACATTCTATAGAATACTCTTCACAGTTTTTTTGTAACTAGTATTAGTTTTAGACATTTTTTGTTTAATTACAAAACACAAGAAATGTATTTTAAAATAAATTTAAATAATTAATAACTTTTTTATTTACCTATTGATCAGTTTTGTTAAAAATAAATACGGTTCACCCTTTAAATAACACTAACTTACTATCCAAATTTTAATACAATCGGATGTTTCACTCCAAAGTTATCGTGCTTACAAGAAACGTGACGGATGAACAGACAGACAGACGGGCAGATAGAAGACAAACAGACAGACAGCCGGACAGACGGACTACCTTGTCTTCGAATGAAGAAAAAATAAATTTTGAATTCTAACTATTCTACTTAGGACAGTTAAGAAATATATAAAAATCTTGAAAAATTATTCTAATGGGGCAATACATAGTGATTGCCGTGAATTACTCCTTCCAGGTTAATTTTTAGCTATGATACTGTTAATGAACCCTGTAAAATGATCCATTTTAAAATATAAAAATATTTTAGAAATCATTGTCACTTCGCGAAAGACCGAAAAACGTCTTTGGCATCGTATTTCGAAAATTATTTTTGAAAAATTTCAAATTGCAACGGGCAGAAAACCGCTCCGACCGATGGACTTTTCGAAAGTACCACGAAATATTTTCGAAGGTACAACGAACAAATTTATACAGGGCAGAAATCACCGTCAGGACGTAACGAGTAGTTCTATTTATAAAGGCAAAATTTAACTAAAAATCAATGAGATGGTTTTTCAAATAAAAACCAAAATTCAAGTTTAATTATTCCGAAAGTGATGGAGAATACTCTAGGTCCGAGCCACAAGAACGTCCATTAAAAATAGTCTTTGAATTCAAAGTCGGTGAATCTATTCCGACGGACCAAGAATATCCTTAAAACAGGCCAAGGCGGGCATCGCCATAGGGGTCGCTCGTATGCGACTAGACGCCAAAAATCTTTGGGTTCAATGCCGTTAGTACGTTTTTTCAAGCTGGAAAACCATTGAATTCATATATATATAGTTTCTCGAAGCATTCTGACAGAGATTACAAGCAATTTGAAAATTTCAGTGCAAAATTAAAAATGAATAATTAAAAAAAAAAATTCGACATAATTTTTTACCAGCATAGTTGACTGGGAGTCTGAATCTTTTTGTACAGTCGATTGTTATACCTAGTTCTCTCGCCGCTGGATCAGTTGCGATCCTTCGGGACGGAACGCCTTGCCAAGGGTGGTGCTTTCTGACAAGTTGTCGCAATTAGCTAAGTATCGAATGTTTCTGTCTTTTTTTTTTGTTGAATTTTATTTCAATAAATGGAAATATATTTTGGAAGTGAGTTAAGTGTCGTCATGAATAGACGTGTGTTTAAAATGCTCTCTTAAAAGCGGTAAAAATCCAGTTAAACTCGAAAAAATTTCAGCCACTGGTAGATTAACAAATTCTGTTTGAAATGAAGCGCCTCAATAGAAAAACAAAGATCATGTGGAATTAATAATTACAAGGTTTTCTAATAATATTAAATCAAATAAAGCAAACAAGCTGAAGTGAAGTGCAGGGTCTCTACGTACACCCTAGACGACCTAACAAGATACTTTTTAAGTGGTTCATGGGCAATAAATAATAACATAGTCAGTGTCAAAGTGACACACATATGTTTACAAAGCAATGTAGCTGTGTTGTGATCTAAAGTAATTGTATACAGTGGAAAGTTTTTAAACGGACAAAATCAACTCAACCCAAGAAAGAAAAGGAAAGGAAATAAAATAAAACATCAATCACAAGACGCTTCAAAAAGGAAGATAGGCTATAAATTAATTTATTTTATTTTATTTGACTTAATTGATATTATTCTATTCTATCTTTCTATCCGATATTTACCATCTTAAATTTTATCAGCTCGATTCATTGATTCAAAACATAATATTTAATTTGGAAGGTGGAAATTGTCTCAAAGAAACGACATACAGGGTTAGCAAACTATCCTTTTGAACATCTTTTTTCTCATAACGCGAGATAAGGCCCTTCCCAGCAACTCAACTGTAAATGGATATTTACCTGTGGAACGGTTAATAAATAAAAAAAAATGAAAGCTGCCAGATTCAGAAACAGAAGAAACAGGAAACTTAGAAGAAGAAAAATAAGGGGATGACGATAGATGGAAATTAAAAGAAGTATGGAAACTCAAAAGAAGTATCTCGCAAACACCTGCACACCCTAACCGATGATGACAGATGGGAACTTAATAGAAGCATGGAAACTTAAAAGAAGCATATCTCACAAACACCTACACTTCCCATCCTATATTCCCACCCCATACGTCATGCGGCTCTCGCTGCTGACAACAAGCATGTTCAATGTCCAACCCGGCGTATGCTGCCGGCCCGGCGGTATATAAAACATCCGAGATTTGGTTCCGGCACGCGGTTTGACCGTCCGTTGGGCGTGTTCGACGGACGACCAAGCTGCGGATTGAAACGAACCCGGAATTGGCAGCAATGCCCACCTTACGCTGGCAAATCAATCAATCAATAAATGAAAATATATTTTGAATTCAATTTTTTTTTGATCCAATAGATCTAAGATTGACGATCTGCGTATGATTCTGTGGCGTGAATCGGATAACTACTTACCACGGGTCTATTCTGATCTCGTCAAGTTTGTGTAGCGATCCGAATACTCGCAGAATCTATCGACGATCTTAATAGTCTAAGTAGTGTTTCTGAAAACTTCTAGTTTATAAGACCTAATCAGAAGTGCACCGCTTGACATCAAATTACAGACTGTAGCAATCACAGTAAGTATAGTTTTTGTTTATTTTCGTCTTTGGGGAGTCTTAAGAGTTATTAGAATTCCCTTTGAGATTGGAGATTGTTAGATATTGTTGCGAAGGCACGACTGGCGCCTGCCCATTATAAATTTCTGCCATGTCCCTCAGACGCGATACTGTGTTCATCACAACACGAAGTAAACGCCTCGCCTGCGAATTACTGAATTAATTGAATTTTGCCACTTTAACTTGGAACCAATTAGACTGAAAATAATGGTACTTCTAATCGTATTTTTTAGAAACCACGGATTTATTCCTAAACATAATTCCATTCATAAACTAAGGATTGGACAGATTTTGATTCTATACTTATGTTGTGCTAATTTGCACATGCGTTCCATTGTGCGACGGAGAAATCTTACTTCATAATTATTACTGACCGGATTTTAAATTCGGCTCAAATTCTTTCAATCGTTCTTTGTTATAATTCCTTCTTATATTTCATACGGTTCCTCCATCTTATTTAGAGTATTATAACCCAAAAGTGAGTGTCAAATAAAAATCCGAAAACTAATCCTGTTTCTGAAGTATCGCTACCAAAATATGTGAATGAATACCCTAACGTAAACATAAACATAACTGTTGGGAGTAATATACTCGATTTGACGACAGGTAGACGAATAATGTTATTTAAAGTAATACGATACAGAGCCATTCCGTCATTATCTCTTAGATCAATATGAACCGAACCTGCGTTAACTTTACATTGTAATTATAGCCAACAAAAAGAGAAAGATGTAATTTTAAATTAAAACGCAGACATTAATAAATCGCTACCGGTTCTGCTGGTGTGGCGTTTAGTTACAAATTAAAACACACCAGCGAAAAGAAAACAAATTGTAAGAGTTTTAATTCCAGGAAGACGGCGAAGGAATCCAAAACATACCGAAGTACGTGATAATAACACCAATAAACTTTAATATTTGTTTAATGTTTACGTAACGAGTGGTGTTATTGTGTCGTTACTGTTTGATTTATTGGTTATAGTACTACTTTCGAGACAAAACATTGTGACTAGGCCAATTTTCCTTTTCATTTAATATAAATGATATGTCGTATTTATGATTTTAAAACCTTTGTTGAGAGGACGTGAAATATAACAGTTATATACACATTTTCGCTTAAAATTACTGAAATCTGAAACACTACAGAGGTTTCTGGCGATATGTCATCTCATCTTGTACATTTTCTGCGTATGCCGGCAGCTACTTCATACCACCATTATTTTGTCCACCTGAACAAATGCGGGCCATAAAGCGGATGTTAAATATTATCATAATGGCGTTTTGATGAAAGTTCCTGCTCGATTTCGTGAATGGCGTTTATTTTATAAGTCTCTTAATATTGATAATAAACACCTACTTCCACTTTATGCTACTCTACAAACATGTGAGAACCTTACCTTGGGTGCCGCAGTGTTATCCGAAAACATTAAAAACGATATTAGAATCAAACCACTATAAAGAAACTACAACATCAGCTAAAAAAAAAACAAAAAAACTTACATTTGGGAGTTTCAAGCAGTGATGCAAAATTTCATGAAAATTAAAATTTGCGAACATTTCAAAGACATTTTTGTGAAAGTTTCGAAATTCATCTGAAATTTATGAAATATAAAATTAAACATTAAGTATCATGAAACTTTCGTGAAATTTCAATGAAACTTTCATTTTATGAAATTTAATTGAATAATTCCCTAATACTATGAAAGTTAAGTGAAATTTCATTGAAATATTTTAAATGATGAAACGTAAGTTCTGTATGATATTCGCAATTTTTTAAAGTTCCGAGAGATAATGACTAATAAATACCACTTTTGAAACTAGTCTCATACATTTATATTTTTCAATGTTTTTCTCTATAAAAAAATATATTTTCTCCTTAATCAGATTAGAACTTACAAATATGTTCGTGAAAAGTAATAAATAAATAAATTTAAAAACATTTTTAAACAATGGTTTTCTTTTAAAATTGAATTGCACTAAAAAGTAGAAAATAATTTTTATTCGGTGATTAAATTACAAAACGATGTTGAAAAACAAAACCACTGGATTCTCGTAAAATATAATATATTACCTTTATCAACAATCAGCATTGTGATAAAACGTTATGAATGTTATGTTGTAATATAGCAGCAACAGCAATACTTTATGAGCTCCCAATGGTTTTCTTTTTCATCATTTTGTAATTTAATCACTGAATAAAAATTATTTTCTACTTTTTAGTGCAATTCAGTTTTAAAAGAAAACCATTGTTTTAAGAATTTCTTTTTTATTTATTTATTTTTTACTTTTTAGTTTCCTGTCTGTCTCATTTTCTTTAATTCAAACGCCATAATTTCGATTACTCTTATCAAACTTTTTCATTTCATACTCATATCAAGGTGGTTGTAAAGAAATAGGTAATCCGCCATTTTGTGTCCGCCGTCATATTGGATTTAAAATAATGTCACACAGCTTATCGTATTCTACTTGTCATACGTTTTCATTTGATACCCACGCCGAGGGGATTGTAAAAAAATAGGTGATCCGCCATTTTGTGTCGGCCGCCATATTGGATTTAGAAAGACGTCACATAGCTTATTGTATTCTACTTTATATGCCCTTTTATTTGATACCCATGTTGAGGGGGTTGTTAAGAAATAGGTAATCCGCCATTTTGTGTCGGCCACCATATTGGATTTACATAGCGTCACTCAGCTTATTGTATTTTATTTGTCATACCCTTTCATTTGATACCTATGCCGACGGGGTTGTAAAAAAAATAGGTGATCCGCCATTTTGTGCCTGCCACCATATTTGATTTAGAATGTCACACAGCTTATTGTACCGCTTTATATACCCTTTCTTTCGATAGCTATGTCAAGGGGGTTGTCAAGAAAAATGTAATCCGCCATTTTGTGGTGGCCGCCATATTGGATCTACCATAATATTGAATATGCTATATTGTATTGTCTTCAGAACCAAAGTTTCGAGCAAAATTTCAGCATGATTGGATATAGGGAAGTGGTCAAAAATTCGATCACCAGATTTGAACATACATACGTACAACATTTCGAGCTAAAGAAGACCATTGAAAAAAATACTAACACATTTCTCAAAACGAGTAGGTAATTTGTCAATATATTTACAAAATCTCCTGGACTCCTATTCTCCACTCGAGAGGATGCTCACATTAAATGGAAAAATATTAAAACACCTTTTTTAAGGTAGACAAAATTTATTTTCAAATTATCGTGCTTACCAGAAATGTGACGGGCGGACACTGAAATACAGATTTTGCAGCTGAAACTTGAAATGAAAGTTTCAAAAATGTGGTTATTTTCAAATTAATCTGAAACTTTCATAAAATTAAGATATTTCAAAAATTTATGATGGTACGTTGAGACTTTCAGAATGAAATTTGAAATTTTGCGTCATTGGACGGGGCTCTTCCTTGCACTTCCACCGTAAATGGATATTCACCTGTGGAACGGTTAATAAATAAAAGCTCCTTGCGGTGAGCTAATGTATGTATGTCTTGACAAACAAAGTGGACGCACAGATGCAAGACGTTGAACTGAAAATACAGATTTCATGAAACCATATATGGACGCAAGCGGGACGGAGGAGGTGTACACTGCTAGATTCAGAAACAGAAGACTGAGAAGACGAATAAATTAGGAGATGACGTTAGACGGAAACTTAAAAGAAACATATAAAGACATCCAGAATGGATGTGCGGAATCGGCAGCCTATCTGTGTACCTTACGCTGGCAAATCAAATAATCAATCAATCAAGTATTATTGCCATTGATAATTAAATTGGAAGTAAAGTCCAGGTCGAAGTTCCAAAAAACTATGTTTTGTGAAGAAGTAGCAGAAAATGTAACAGAAGTGCAGTGGTGGAGATCCCAAGAAGATGTTCCTGATATTAAGAAAGTGCTACCTAGTGATTCCTATTTTGTCTGCTTCTGCTTCTTCAAATGTGGAGATGATTGTTGTATTCTTATTTAAATAATGGAAAGGCGACGAAATTACCATTTCCTTTCAAGCAGTTATTTTTATTTTAAATATTTTTAACTTTAACTTTCAGGTTCATTCGTTTTGCCCTTTAGACTAAATTAGATTAGATTTAGGAAGGCGGAGCTGGCTGACTGGAATTGACCACCTCGACCCGCATGGATCTATTGTGGTACTCCTGTTTGTTATGCTCGTCCGTTATCTAGCTTTGTCCGTTGTATCAGACTCCACAGCCTTGATAAGGGCTCCTTAGTATAGCTATCAGCTCTTGGCTTTTCCTCGCCAAGTAGATGGAATTTCAGTCTAGCAAAGTCTTCACAATAGCACAATACATAAACTGATGTTTTCTCTGCCTCTTGGCAGAACCTGCATGTTGCGTTCTCTGCCAGATCCATTAGACTCAGACGTCTATTAAGTCAGCAGTGACCAGTTAGAAGACCCACTATTATTCTAATGGCCTTTCTCTCTTGGCATAATAGGTCCTCCGTAAATTTGGCCCATCATTTTTTAATACACTTTTTGGCCTATCTCTGTCATTTCACTATTCCAAAGATTTAGTAGGCATCCATTTGTCAATAGATGCTTATATGCATGGCTTGGCCACAGCACAAAAGAATTCGGGACCTATAAGAGACTTACACGCGTCTTCTCTGGCCAGTTCCCTCTTCATTTCCTTTGTGTCCTAGTACTCACGTCACGGTCACTTTACTCTGACTTCCTAGGTCTTTAAGGGCATTTATACAGTCCCATACAAATCTCGATTCGACTTTCATGGAAACGTTTTGCTCTTTTGTACTAAAAGCAAAGTTTACAAATAAATGTTGTTTACCGAAACTACACTTCGTATTTTTCAAAATATTTAAATCTTGATTGTTTCTTTAAATCATGATTTTTTAAAGTCAAAAATCACTTGATTAAAATCATTAGTTTAGTTGTTGTTCTTAATCAGCTGATTTAAATCATCTAAACCCTGACTTTTGGTATTACGCCCAATTCAATTATAATTAATTATTATTAATTGTGACGCATATGAAACCAAACGCGATTAACCAGTACCACAGATCTTAAGTCAGATTTTAGCGGACGTTGAAATTATTTTCTATCCAGTAACGATGTTTATAATGTTTGATGGTGTTGTTACGTATCCGTAAATATTTCATAGTAATTACCCCTTCTAATAGATTAAGTAGGCTCTGCATTGTGCTGTTCTCTGGTGTCGAAGTAGGTAAAATACTTTAGGATTAAAAAATAAAGAAAGAAGGGAGAAAAAAATGAATATCAGTTAATCCGATATATGGCAATGGCGACTTGTAGCGATTAAAAGTATGCAATTGAAATAAATCGACGTAATTTATGGATATAATTCATACTAATTAATCATTAGATGGTAATGTTGTTTTGTGTTTGGTGTTGACCAAGTTGTGTTCATGTCATCGAAGCTCCACTGAGAGGTTAAAAGTACTAGTTGCCAAGCTGAGAGATAACGTCTCCATATCATTTAGGGTTTCGTAATGATTGGAGGTGAGTTATATATACTTATTCATATAGTATTCAAACGATAGAGGGTTGTTATACTTCGAAATCTCTTCTTTTTTTAGGCGTTTCAGTTTCAGTTTTAGTTTAACTTCATCTTAGAGCTTAAGTAACGTGATAGATTACGTAATCTGAGAGGAGGCCCTATCTGGCCCTTATAGTATTGTTGGGACCTGGTTGACAATCCTAAGACGTTATTCTCTGGTAGAAGGATAACATACATCATGTAAGCAGTGAATATTGTACGCGGGGAATAAAATACAGATTCCAGTTTCGCCGCCGGAACCCTTATGGTCATAGGTGCCCACGGGAAATTATATTACTCCAAGGGAAAAGGATAAGTACCGCCTAGCGGGTTCTGATAATCTATTTGTTTGTGACTATTTGTTTTTGGTATATGGACAATGTCATATTTCATATTTCATGTCATATTTCACATTTAACATTTTGTATTTGTAATCATGTATTTGAAATCTAGTAAGATTTAAGGTTAGCCTTTAGTATAAGTCTCCTAGAGAAATAGAATTTTTCTATATAATCTTTAGGCAATAAGAATATTGTCAATTCGTAACTTTGTGTAAGACATTGGGCGTTATTCTGGGGTGTATTTCGGAGTAATTAAAATTAATTCTGACACGTCCAAAAGTCTTCACTCTCGCGAGAGCTCTATCGTGCACGGACCTCGAGTTGTCCTTTTAAATGCTAGTACAACATTTTGTAATCAACCCCTGTGTAAAGTAGACATAAGTATTCGCAATATACCTTTTTATATTTTAAGAATAATTAGTGTTTTATTAAGGACCTACATTAGAGTCAATTTTAGGGATTCAATTACTCATATAACAAACGTTTGGGATTAGATTTCAGAATTCCTTGGCGCCCATTCCTTTTGTTAAAGTTATAACATTCGAGAGAGCCTAACCCCAAATTTCTTCCAGTTACTTAGGGACATAAATAAAACACGTAACAGTGTTTTGTCCTCTAACTGCGAATATTCGATAATTAATTAATTTCAAACCGAACATTTCACTAAACTATACTGCAGTTACAAACCATTCATTACTGATTTTAATGGAAAGTGTAATATTGATAATCACCGTATTTAAATTCCTATCCTATCAGAATTTGCTTGTTATTGCAGAACAGAATGAGTAACGCGATATGAGAAGCAAAAATAGAAAAAATTCTCATTACGATATGTTATTAATAATTATTGGTTTAACAATCTTTGTTTCATTTCAATAATTCCAGTGACTCAGCAAGCAAAAATGGTAATTTAAAAGCAGATAAAAAATATTAATTCGTAATGTGAGGTACTTGTATACATATATCGATGTATAAATTATTTTTTAATGAACGTTTAGTTGTTATCGGTGGTAATATGTGTTCGATAAGAGATATGCAAGGTGATAATGCTTGAATTAATGAGATACGTTAGTCCAGTGGACTGAGACGAAAGAGATGTGTTATTAGGAGAACAATTAAAACTCAGGGGATTCGAATGAAACAGTTTCTAATGTATTCTAAAAAGTTTGCTTTTTATGTAAATATGCTTGTTAAAATTTTTTGAAAAATGCTTTATAATGTTTATAATATTGCATCAAAAAATATTTTGGATTATGTTCTAGTGAGAAAAAAATCATACAGGGGTTTTTCGACTTGTCGTTGATTTCGATTTTGATGTTTTGTTTACAAATGTTTTTTGCGTATATAATTTAAGCAATCTTCATCTATGAGAGAGAAATTGTAGCTAACGAGGGCTTATTAAGCTTTCCTCGGAAAAGTATAGTCTTACAATTGTGTTACCGACAATGGGCTTGTTCCATGATATTCTTTTTATATGGTTTTTATACTTTTTCATATAGTACTCGATATTCTTATTATACACTTAAAATTTCGAATTATTAACTTTTTCCGTTCTCGAGATATAAGAAGTTGAAATTGGTAATAGTTGCAAAAACCGAGGGCTCATATGTGACGTCACTATACGTAAGTGACGTAAGAAAAATGACTTCTGGGATCTTTATAATTTAACCTGAAAAGTCGAAAAACATGGAATTTTTAAACGCTGGTAACTAAATAAATACGTCGAGTGAAAGTTTGTTCTATGTCTCTAAGGAAAGGAGAAGGTCGGCGATCAATTCCAATCGTAAATTGCATGGTCAAAATCGAAAATTTGTCCCGGCAGGAGCGATAGAAAATTGTAATTATTTGACATTTCACCAAATTGTACTCCCCTACTGTCAAGTAGTAAGCAAAACAAACAATACTTCGAAAACACTTATAATTATAACCAATAAGGAGCATCAAGTCTATTGAGATCGCTGAGTGTATGCGTATAGTGACGTAGCGCCTGGCCACGCCCCATTTTCGTGAGATGGAGATTTGTAATAGTTTTTAAGATACTAAACGTGCGAATAAGATTCTAATTTTTTGCAGATCCATTAATTTATACTTGCACTTTCGATTTATGAAATAAAAAAAAATGCTGAACAAGCCCAAACATTGACCTTGTAGGAGTACTGGGTGTGGTGTTCTTGCATGCAGTGGAGATTTTCACTTGCCCAATATTTAAAGCTCTGACTGACGTACATGATCATTTATATTAAATGTGGCTTCGTCTGTAAAAAAAAAAAATCTTAACAAATAAGGAGTTTCTCCTTACATTTCCCCATCATATTTTCAGAAAACTCGACTCTATGGTCAAAACTATCCTCTAAAAGGTCTTGAACGAGAGGCACTTTGTGCAGAATCGTCGCATGATTCATATTATTGTCTAAACCTACTTTAATACTATTCTCCTGAAATGTAAATATCTTCAGAGGTTTCTTTTTCCACTTTTAGGAAGATCCTTAACACTTCCAGTCTCTGTGAACTCTTTCTCTATTTTGCTTACTGCGGTCTGAGAATTTGGTTCTCGATTTGGATACTTGTTGAAAAAATCACACACTTGGTCTTGCGTTTGCATTTCATCTCCGCATCCAATTATAATGAGAATTTGATCCTTTCTCTTTCTATAAGCCTCATTTTACTAGATAATATACGTTGAAAGATTAACTTCCACCACATCTTTCTTCAACAACAACGAAAGTAATTTAAAGATGATGTCATCAGCTTTTATTTTACTCTAGACATTTTTCTGTAAAATTAGTTTTTTAAAAGAAGTTTTTTTCATAAAATGTGCAAGAAAACACCTAAGATGAGAAATCAAATTCAAACAGAAACAAAACACTACGCTGATGCGGAGCAGTAACCCCGAAATACATGTCGGTAGCTGTGCTTACGAAACCACACAAAAAAGTTTAAAAATTATACAAAAACATGTTTTGTAAATTATTGTAGGCAAACCAAAAACATACTCATCAATTAAGGTCTATGCAGAATCGGATGTATTTTATGTTGAAGGATTATTCATAGCAAATGAAATCAACTATATGTACAAAAACATCCAAAATTTTCAGATAAAATGAATCATAATAACCTATCTAGAGCGAAAATAAACAAAAATTTAAAACATCACAACCAAAGAGAACTAACTAATCTTCAGTTTATATTACAAACACCTACCTACCAAACAAAATAAAAGACAATAAACGTTTCTCATCATTCAAGAGACTTTCAAAATCATGTATGTGATGATATAGAAACTTTAAAAAAGACATTGCATTTGTAGGGGATAAAGTAATTATAACTTTATATTCACGTTGCTACTGTTAAGGTTAGGTCTAGAATCATATATTTACCATATTTTTAATATTGTGTATTACAAATCGTACTTTTTTCTCTTTTTAGTAATTATTTGTACTCAATATACTAGACAAACATCTCAAAGAGTTTTGGCGCCTCATTCTTATATTCTATCTTATGTAATACCAAAAATTGAAAATAAAGTTATTATTATTATTACTATTATTATTATTTTTCAGTTTATTCGTTGCCGAACAGGGTTTCCGTGCCTTTCGACCGATACAACATGGTAGCCGCGAAGGCGGTAATTACAGCCACTCATATTATTATAATAATTATTATCATTATAATTATTATTATAATTATTCCAAATAACATTTGAATTATTTGCTGAATTATAATATTCCTTTTGCTTATTTTTCATCACCACCTCTGTCTAATTTCGAGTTTGTTTGTTGTGATCCTAGTCAGTATTCAACTTAGGTTTATTGAAGTTCGTTTTAATATTATCTCATTTGCGTGCAAAAATATAAACATTTATAATCAATGTGTACTTTTCGCTGACTTAGCTCTCATACTAACTCAAAATATATGAATGACTATTCAGATAAAAATAAAATAAAAATGTTTTGTATGTATGCACTAATATACAATATTTGCTGTTCATAATAGGCTCCCATGAGCGTAATGTTTATAAAAACAATAACGAATATTTCATTCATGGATGATGACAAAGAATATTTCATTTCATTCGCATACTTAAGTAGTTCATCATAACCAGTGTTCGGACGTCAGAGCGCCATTCACAATTTATGAGGGGCCTACTCAGATGATTTTGTGAGAATGTTTTCACGTTCATAAATATAATCAAAGCAATATAATGTTGGTGTCGCCAGTGCAAGGTCATATTTGAGACGCTGGATGCTGCGACATGCAGGTTTTGGGTGACGAGGAGAGACCATGTGAACTAAGGCACTCATTGCCTAACATGGATACGTGTCACATAGTTTAATTTAACTTGACGTTATTAATAGCGTATTTTAATACATATAAATAATCTTAAGTTTAGTTTATTATACTCTTCGCGAATACAAAACGAAGAGTATATTGCATTCGATCGGCACATTTCTAAAACCGGTAATATTGCTCGTAGAGAAAAAATTTTCATATCACTGTGTTGGTGATCTGAACAACTTTCAAAGAGAAGTAGTTTCTTCCGGGTTTTGCCGCGGTCGTCGAACTTGACTTGACATTTCGCTGATCCGCTTCTTCAGAAGGGTTCCAAAGACTGAAGTTGTTAAGTTCGGCTCCTCGTTATATACCTGGGCGCTGCTACGCTTGGTTGCACATTCGTCGTGCTCCGTTGATCGTGACCGATTACATTACTGGTACTTGGCAAAGCCAGTCTGCATGTATTGCTTAGTCGATACTCATTTTCTCTATTGAAGTTGTTCTTATTTTTCATAATTTCCAGTGATTCCCTAATAATTCTTGGGTAATAACGCGCAGTTCTGTCCAATATTCTAACGTTCTCGTATTTGATTTTATGATTCTGGTTGTGATGAACATGTTCTGCTACAGCCGACTTATCTGTGTATCCGAGTCTAGTATATCTTTGATGTTCTTTGATTCTGCACTGGATACTTCGCCCTGTTTGTCCGATGTAACTTTTTCCGCATATACAGTCCAACTGGTAAACACCTTTCGTCAACAGTTTAGGGATGGGGCCCTTGTTTGAGGGAAGCAAGTGTGGTATTTTCTTCACGGTTCGAAAACGTACACCTATTTTCTTTTTTGATAGAATTCTTCTTAGCCTATCCGTGACTCTGGCGACGAAGGTGAGCACGCATTTGTTGTAGGTTGTTCCTTTTCTTCAGTTATTGTTCTTCTCTGTCTGTTAATAATTCGTTGCATATCTCTTTGCACTAGAAAAGAATGGTTACAAACCATTCTTTTCTAGTGCTTGTTGGACGTTTCTAAGTTCCTCGGGTTTGCTCTTTTCGTCACATATTGTTGTAGCTCTGTGAACAAAGTTCTTATCAGCGACCTTTTTTGTCATGGGTGGTGGTGTGATGTAGCATGCAGGTAACGATCAGTATGTGTTTTCTTCCTATAAACTCCATGGGCCAGTTTACCATTACTTGAACGGTTCACCAGTACATCAAAAAAAGGCAAACCTCCCTCTTGTTTGGTCTCCATCGTAAACTTGATGTTTGGATGGCGATTGTTTAAATGATCGAAGAAGATAGTTAACGACGATTCTCCATGGGGACATATAATGAAAGTGTCGTCTACGTAGCGTAACCAACATTTCGGTTTCTTCTCACTGCAGCGTATAGCTTCTTCTTCAAATTCTTCCATGAATATGTTAAGAATGATTGGTGAAAGTGGTGATCCCATAGCTGCTTCATACTTCGCAAAATCGTTGAAAATGTCCGCCCGTCTGTCTGTCTGTCCGTTCGTCCGCCTGTTTGTCCGTCCGTCACGTTTCTTGTAAACACAATAACTTAAGAACGAGAAGTTCAATGGTATTGAAATTTGGGCAGCAAGTTAGTGTTAGCTAGAGGAAGAACCCTGTTGCTTCAGAACAATATCGATCAATGAATAAAAAAGTTATTAATTATTTAAATAAAAAAATGTTTTGTATGTTTTGTAATTAAACAAAAAATGTCTAAAACTAACTTTATTCACAAAAGAAGCCGCGACGAGTATTCTATAGAATGTGCAACAATTATATAAACAGTGCAGCAAATCGGCGAAGAGTATAATGGTTAGCTTGTTTTTCTTAAGCGTTGACCACCCCTACTCCTATAGTAAATTATCAGCCTCCGTTTACAATGTGTTGCTGACTGTACTATTATTTGTTCAGGTGTTTTTAAGTAACATTCTGTTGAGTGACTCTGTGTTGTGAAACAGACAGTGGCCAGTGGCAGAAAATCACGTAACAAGCTATCTTAGGTGTACTTAAAGTGAAGTACAGTCAACATTTAACTTAGATTTAGTGAAGGTGATGGCCGACTAGGCAAGGATAATACTGTTTTGAAAAATTTCTTTAAAGTTTTTTCAAGGGCAATTCAATTTTTTTCAAAAATTGTGTCATCTTTCTTAATGGCCTTTTGTGTGTAGTATCTACAGAGCAAAAGAAAATATTCGTCATTTTTAATTTTGGTACTAAAATCAGACTTATCAAAGAAATTCTTAACTTTTGACATCAAATTCAGTATAAGCTACTCCGAATTAGACATTTAAATGCAATTCCGAAGGAAACTACACTGTTCCCGAATAGACTTTCTTCGATTTTAGCTCACACTATACTAGACAGTTTGCAAAAGATTTCCGTAGAAATCCCTGAAGACCTTCCAGATAATAACTAATAATTGACAAACATAGAAAACCATACATACGTTTCGAATTGATAACCTTCATATTTTATTTTGTTTAAAGTGGGTTGAAAATAAATCTTATTATTCATTATTGTCGAGTCCGAGTTAAAATCGTGATTATTTAGAAGAGTTCAAAGTGCAAAAATATTAGCACTATCAAAAAATAACTGTTGTCATAAAATTAAGTCGTTTATAATCCAGCAGATGTACATGAGATCTGTTATTAATATCCATCGTTTACTTTACTACCTTCTTTTTACTGGAATTTAGAAAATGTATAAAATAAATAAGCTCCTACGATTAATAATCTATTTATTACATTTTATCTAAGATCTATATTTAATCCTTTAAGATATGTAAATGTGATTAATTTGCTATTTATACTCGTTAAAATATTTGTTAGGTATTTATTTACATTTACACCTTATGAAATTAGTTTTGATAGATAATATGGTGCAATATTGAGAAGTACAGTTTTTCTACGACTGTTAAATAATTAATTAGTTATAGATACGTGTTTGAATGGATAATGGGGCTCATTACTCATGGCCGTGACTTATTATTTATTATTTACGGGCTAGGACCAATCACAAAAATTCGTATCTGTTATGTAACAACTTTTGTTGAAAAATCATACAGACGATTTAAAGTTCAAAGACATCACATATGCTAAAGCCTATCTGGAAATGAAAGAGATTTCTGCTGAGGCTTATTGCAATCAATTTATTTTGTATTTCAATAATGTAGCATTATTTAAATGTGCTCTTAAATAATTGCTAGCGTACTACCTGTAGTGTTTAAACTTTTCAACTATGGAATTCGCGGCCCAGCTTTAAATTGGATCAAATCTTATTCAAATGGGAGAACCCAATCTGTCGGTAAAACCTACAAATCCAGCCCTTTAAATGTGTCGACTGGTGTTCCTCAGGGAGTATTCTGGGACCGCTTCTATTTCTCATATTTATAAACAATATTACATAGCACATGACAGATGTCGTCCTAACGCTGGTTGCTGATGATTTCACTATGGCTGTCGACTTCAGCAGTATTAATGAGCTTAGCAGTAAAGCTAGTCGCACTGTAAAGTGTATGCAAAATTACTGTGCAACCTCTGGTCTGTTCCTGAATTATTCCAAAACTGACCTTCTTGTCTTTTCACTTATGAAACTTGATTACAGCCTGTTAGTTAAAAACATAATAGTACAGTCAAGTTCCTAGTTTATATGTATCCTTTATTAAAATAGGGAGCTCATATTGATTATGTAGTTGGTTGGCTACCCATTGTTTCGTCATCGGGCAACTACGCCGTTTTGTAACCCTAAACATACTGATGATGTATTACTTTGCTCATATTCAGTCTTGTCTGAATTATTGCAATATATGCTGGGGTAACTGCTCACGGTACAGCGAAGTATTTACTCCTAAAAAAAAAAAATATTTCGCACAATGTTCTCTAACCTGCTAGATACTCATGTAAAAGTATCTCTATTGAAATAGGAATTTTAGCTGTACCATGCCTTTATATATTAAACTGCGTTTTATACATAAGGGAACATCCTGATCAATTCAATGGGCGAATCTCTCCTAATGGTATTAATCTAAGACCAAACCATAATTTAAATATACCAGGTCATACCTTATTCAGTGTAGCAAAAGGTCCCAAACTAATGGCAATAAAACTATTTGAAAAATTACCAATTAATATTAAAATAATTAATATTATTCCATTGTTTAGAAAAGAAGTTAAATCTCTTTTGCTTAAAAACGCCTTTTATTCAGTGGAAAACTTCAGTACTGACATAAATATTCAATGACCGGGACATATCCTAATTTATTATATATTAATCATGTTTTCTTCTTCCATATGTATATATGTGAATGCATTTATACGACTTTCAACTTATGTATGCATTGTTGTGTTTACGGAAATGCGTTTTGTTCTTTACTTTTAATTGATTACGATTGTAAATACAATATGTAAACCTACCTATGTATATATGTGTAGATATTTATACATTAGATTTTTTTGACTATATTCCAATACTTGTAAAAATCTATGGAAACAAAGGTGTTTTTTTTTTTGTTAAAAACCAGTCACCCCTCTCTGTGGCTCCGACCCTCACCGAGGGGAGATGGTAGTACCGGTAGCCACTCCCCACACTGTGGGGTAAGTGACTACTGGGTCCGGGAATCGTGTGCCCTGAGTAGACGTAGTGAACCGAGGATGACGGCCTTCTGCGTCCTACCGGCTAAGATCTCTACCGAGTTTCGGCATGCTGGTATGATCTTCAGTTCCGAAAGTAGTGTGTGCTTCGTTCCACCTAGGACTTCTGTGATCAGTACCACCAACTTAGCAGTATGGTCTAGGTAAAATCTGCGAAGTTCGAAGAGCAAATCTCGATGTTTTGTCTGTTTCTCCTCCTTATTATCTTTATCATTATTATTAGTATTATTATTATTATTATTATTATTGTAAATTAAATCTCCACTAATAGTGGGTACACAAACAAGTATCGGCCGCAGCAAGATACATGTGATTATAGTGTTGAATTTAGGAATGAGCGGACGATTGAGGTAGTCGACAGGATTACGGCTTTCTGGATGGCTGCAATCTTATCGGCAATTCCAGGCTTTGTTAGATTGGCAACAAGTGTTTTGGGGACTACTCCGGTCGTCGATATTATCAAGGGGATTACCGCCACACTATCTTGATTATTATTATTTTTTTCGGTTTCCCGACGCTGGACGGTCTTTCTGTGGCCTCCGACATCACACGGAAAGAGCGCCAGCAATATATCCACAGCCACTCCCCACATCCCGCAGCGTTAGTGACTGTAGATTCCAGAATCATATGCTCTAAGTAGGCGAAGGGACCCCAAGATAACTGCCTTCTGCATTTGGCCTGCCAACCAATCAGCGGATTTCTGACAGGCAGGTATGATCTTCAATCCTGAGAGCAGCGTAGGCTCCATACCTCCGAGTACACCGATTATGAGGACGACCATCTTGACTGAGTAGCCTGGGTACAGCACTTGGGGCTTGGTCCGTTTTTCCTCCTCTTTCAAAGCGATGTTTGGCTCAGCAGGTGCCGAGAACTCGATCACAAACATCATCTTGCTTTGATGGTCGAGGAGGACTATGTCAGGCTTGTTGGCCTGAATTAGCCTGAATGATTGTTATTATTATTATTATTATTTTTTACGGTTTATCCGTTGCCGAACAGGACTTCCGTGCTTTCCGACCGATACCACACGATAGCCGCGCCGGCCATAATTACAGCCACTCCCCACAACCTGTGGAGTTAGATTATTATTATTATTATTATATGAGGGTATAGAAAGGAATCATTGTGTATTTAATATATGCAAACCTTAAGAAGCCAATTCGTATTGTTGTGGACTATAGGTATTTTTAGTAGGTATTAGTAAGACTCAGAACATGAACATGTACAAAGTGGATAAATGAATTTAATAATTTATTTATGGATTCTATGGATACAATGATGAAAAGTGAGAAACGTATTAGTGATAGCCTAAATGGAATATTGGAAATTAGGAATACATATGATTGACTTTTAAAAATATATATCATTTTACTTAATGAACATTAATTTGAAATTTTTGCTTTTCACTTACATTAAGTGCACTTCGTTCTCATTAAGGTTATATACAGAGAGATCGACAAAGACTAAATGCGACGCTTCGTAAAGATTTTTTGTATACCACTCACTATTTTGTGATCGAAGCTTTCATCATATTAGTACTTTTGTGGACATTGCATTATACAGCATGCCTAGTTTTGTCTGTGTTATTTATTGTGGAATTACACATAATTGTGTTCTATTTGCCCACATTAAGAAGTTGTTGCGTCTTTAGGAGCCGCCAATAACAGGTAAATGTTTATATTATATAAAACTCAAATAAAATTATTCTGTTAATTTTAGGACCCGCGAAAGAAAGATACTGATCGTGGAACGAAAATAATACATGTTAAGATACTCCTAAAAATTTAATTAAACATAACTTCTATGTTATTTTGCTCTATCTTTAAGTATTTAATCTCATGATGGAGACAAGGGTGCTTCAAAATATATGTTCATAATATATATTTTTCGATTGTCAATATATACTTCACGCTTATTTGTTTATACCCAGATTAATATTACTTAATCTGTTCCTGATATATTGTTTAATTTATTTTTATTAACATGCTTTATCGTTTGTTATTTTATTAAAAATATTTGTATCATTGTAGACATACTATCTTCTATTGAGAATGAGACAAAAGTGGTAAACTAACTATCACACATACATTAACTGATTCGTAGTTGCTTGCATTAAATATAATACAACCAATTTTTACTTCCCTTGTTAATCGAATTAAATATAATCACGAAAACGTTACTCCCTGAGATTTCTTCGGATTTTCTCTGTATGTAGATTACGAAAATTAAGGCATTTCAATTCCATCTGACATGTTGTCTTTCGTTTTGTTGTGTCTATCTATCTTGTCGACGCTATATCTACAAAACTTTTTGACAATGAATTATAATATTTGGTACTTTAGTGAAATACATACAGGGTGGACACCGTAAAAGAAATAATTAAATTTGACCGAGGATAGGTAATAGTAGTTGGCACATTTTCAATGACGAAATCTGTTATACATTTAGTGATACTACAAAAATATAATACGAGAAATTCTCCAAATTTTTTTGGTTGCCATGGAGACAATATCACACTGAAGCCTTTTATTGCATGTAAGACATAGGTGTGAAATATTTAATTGAATTATTTACAATCTACGAATGTTTACAATTTCTGTTGAGTACCTTCTACTTAGTATTTTTAATTCATCCCATAACTTCATCATTTTGATTGATATAATAAGTTCTTATTATATATCATATCAACTCATTCACAGTCCAAACTCTGATAAAACTGTCAATGAAACTGATCTATCTATTATTACTCATACTTATGTGCGTATATTGTATTTGTAGACATTCCTTAGCGTCAATTCAAAATTTAATCAAGATCAGTGGGATTAGTTACTATTGTTCTAACTGCTACCTGTTTTAGTATCTGGTAATAATATATAGATTCCTTCAGTTGAACATACTTTTGGGATTGATGATAATAAGAGTATAAGTATAAAAATGATTTAAAAGTGAATTATTTATTATTTGTTTGCTTATAGTAATGAAACATATTCTTCATAGGATTATGCAAACAGCGGAAAGAAAAACTATCTTTGCAAAGATTTCATTAATATTTTTACATATAGTTTTTCTTTTAGTTCTCATAGATAGTGTTTCTTTCCGCTGTTAGCAAAATTCTCTAAAGAATATAAAATGATTCTTAAGACATAAAATAATTAAAATTCATAAAGAACTCTCCCCACGGCAAACTTCTATTGAGAACAAGGTGTCTACAACTAACGACTTGCTATTTATTTTGTTCTTAGCTCTACTACAATTTAAAGTATTCAAATGAACGGTATATGAGCTGAACCACAACGTAATATTCAAAGAAATGAAATGAAATTTATAAGAATTATATTGGAAACTCAATATTGAACGTGTAAACTGAATTAAAAAACTAAATGCAAACATTGTAGTATACCGATTTTTGGAAGTTTTTACAAAATATTCGTTAAAACTTCTACAAGATACTTCTCGCAAGTTTTTGAAATTAAGCCAGTTTTGTTCACATAATTGCTATTGCTATATTTTGTATAGATTTGTAGTTCTCACACGGGTTGTATAGTGGCGAGAAGTTCTGAACTGTAGTGCTGAAGCTTGATTAATAAAACTAGAGTAAGAACATTCTTTGGCCATTTTACAGAGAATCTATACATTCCATCTAAGATTTAATATGAGAAACAACAAATTACTAAGTTTTTTCCAATTTTTTGGGACTTCCTGTCACATGTATTTCTTCCTTTTAACCGGTGCTCCATCCCATCAGCTCCTTGGAGAAAATAGTCTTGGACTCTCCGCTCTTATCATCTAGTTTTTCTTGAAGTATCAACTGTTCTATATTGTTCTCTCTCCGGTTTATGCGATCCAAAAAGGAAGAGATTCAAGTGAATACTATATTGGAGAATTACTTCGGGTGATATGCAGAGTAAATGTTTGCAGACCTTCATATCGAAAGCATCAATACATCGTCTGTCTATCTCTTTAACGGTCCATGTCTCAGAGGTCTAAAGAAAAATATGGAGAAAACTAGGGCGTTGGCAAGTCTGATCTTTGTGCATCTCATGTTATTTCTGCCCGCCAAATTTTATACAACTGACAAAATGTAAAACTGGTCGTAAATAATTTACAGTGGAAATTTTCTATAGATAAAACAAATATATATAAGCTCTAAATACACCGTTGTAAATGATTTATATGGTGGCGTCAACTTTTGCACGTCATAATGTAAGATTTAAAATCTAAGTGATTTAATTTTGTTCATATTTTTATTATCTAATAATGCTAATAATATCGTATAATTTATAAATGTTTGATTAGGCACGTAGTCCTTGTGGGGAAATATAATTTCATTTTTCCCATCCTGATGATTAAGAATTATGGAATTTATCAATGAACAGGATGTTTTTCAAAATATTAATTGCAATTTCCCATTTAAAACATTCGTGAATGCCTGTTGATTTCAGTTAATTCTAATTATAATATCATCCATCTTCTACCCATTGAAAACAATCCAGAACTCCCTTCCACTATACAACCGACTACTGAATAACTGTGACTATTATATACGATGACATTTTGACTGGCACTATCTCCTAATCTTTATTGGCTAATGCCTATTTCCACCCCAGGCGGTAGTAATTGTTTGTGATATTGGGAATTCATCCCCGGTGGTTTTGAATAATGATGCTGTGAGGATAAGGGTGTAAAATGAACACTAACAGCAGTGGCGTGGAGACACAAAATCAGATTAGTGAGAATACAATTTTAAATTATAGACTCATTTGTTTTCAAGAAGTTCATACACGAATTTTTAATTTCTTTTCTGTATTTATTTAATTCTAAGCATCATACGAATATGCCATAAATAATTCAAAACATAGTTATAAAATATTAAAAGATAAAAGTGATGTACTAATTTGAACATAGCAGGCACATTAATATACGCAATTATTTAGAACATAATTTATACAAAATACAAATTAACTAATGATGGAAGTCTACAGGGTATAAATGATGAAGGCTTAGAGCGTAAATGGCATTTTCGGCAACGAAGCATCTTTCCTGGATACTGATGGGTCTTCAGTTATTTGGGATATTTTCCAAGCGTTTACTGAGACTGCTAAATTTACTTCTTCGTCGTCTTTTTCGTCTTCTTCTTCTTCTTCTTCTTCTTCTTCTTCTCTGGCATTAGAACCCTTGGTGGGTTTTAGCCTGCTTCACCAGTTGTCGCCATTCGTCCCTATCATCTACCTTTCTTCTCCAATTCCTTACTCTCACAACTTCCAAATCCTCTCTAACATTATCTAACCACCTTTTTCTAGGTCTTCCTCCTGCTCTCCTTTCTGGGGGTCTCTCATTCTCTCCACATGTGATAACCATCGTATTCGCTGTGCTTTAACAAACTGTACTATATCTGTCCCGTCTATCAGCCTATCAAGTTCGTGGTTCATCCTGATTCTCCATCCGTCTTCTTCTCGTACCGGGCCAAATATTTTCCATAATATTTCCTCTCGAATATTCTTGCATTTCATCGTTGTTTGTCAATGTCCAAGATTCACATCCATATGTAACCACAGGTCTTATTATTGTGTTGTAAATTTTTTGCTTAGATCCTTTGTTCAGATTTGTACTTTTCATGAGCTCCCTGGATGCTTGATAGCATCTATTGCCACTCATGATTCTAGCTTGAATATAAATTCACCATATGTGTAAAAAACGGTCACTACCACGTTTTTCCTTGAATATTTATTATATAGTTATTTACAACTTGATGTAGTAGGTCCACATCTTCCATTAAAGATAATAAGAATGGCTGCGGTACATCAACTTTTGCATTTGCTGCGGAACTTCGACGTTTCGTAAGTGGTTTTACAGAATCATAGTTAACCATTCTAACTACACTGTTGTATTTTCATGTAATAAAGAGTGGCTCTCCTTAAAGCTTCGCAAACAAAGATAACATATTTTCATCCTCGTTGTCCTCCATATTAGATATTAGTTAATCGACGTGAATCCTAGCCAATTGAAGATTGCTAGTGCAATGTAACTTTACCTGTCCTGAAAGATCGTTAGGAAGTAACATAAGTTGCCGATCGTCGTCATTCAGCTCCTCATTGTCCGTTAGGCTGCGTGTAGTAGATAATAATATCTACATTTTGACCCATGGAAGAAGGCATATTATTTTCTGCTTCCGCGGGGGTCGTAAAATGTCTCCCATGAACCTTCAAAACCTTCAAAACTAATTGTGTCGATTTTACCAACTACAAATTTCTATATCCTGCTACTTTAAGTTGGCTATCATATTTGTTGGAGATTCTGTTACTTGTTCTGTAACAGCTCTTTCAGATGTGAGAGCCATGATGACTCACGTACTGTATGTATGAAGACCCAAGACTGGAGAAAGATCAACAGAAGGAAAGTTACAGAAATGTCTACGCCATTGCCAGTTTAGGGATTACAGGAGCAATGCGATCCTGTTCCACATCAGCTGTGGAAGCAATACTAGATCGGCTTTATCAAAATTGCCTGGGTATGCAAATAGTCTCTTAAACAACTAATAAAAAGAAACAAGGTTACCTTGATGTGAGTGCCAAGGTACGAAAGAATGGAGAGTAATGACCTAGCTGATACCCTTGCAAGAAAAGGTGCTGAAGTCCCATTTCTTGAACCTGTTTGTGGCTTTTCTGAGGAGAAGATCCAAAAATAGAAATAGGGACCTACTGCAGGAATGTTATAAGCCAAAGACACGTGAAGAACTTAACAGCTTATTCGACAAGGACTCCCACAAGGCTTCTGCCTCTTACTGAAGCGAATTTTAACTTTTATCGCTAACCGTAGAAATGCATCCAGCTCCTGAGAATGATGAATGTTATACCCAGAGCTACTCGTAGTGTGCACACTCTAGTCCAAGAGCCCTTTATCGCTCGTGACCTTAGAAAGTGTAAGTGAGAAGGTCTTTGAATATTACGTTGTGGTTCAGCTCATATACCGTTCATTTGAATACTTTAAATTGTAGTAGAGCTAAGAACAAAATAAATAGCAAGTCGTTAGTTGTAGACACCTTGTTCTCAATAGAAGTTTGCCGTGGGGAGAGTTCTTTATGAATTTTAATTATTTTATGTCTTAAGAATCATTTTATATTCTTTAGAGAATTTTGCTAACAGCGGAAAGAAAAACTATCTTTGCAAAGATTTCATTAATATTTTTACATATAGTTTTTCTTTTAGTTCTCATAGATAGTGTTTCTTTCCGCTGTTAGCAAAATTCTCTAAAGAATATAAAATGATTCTTAAGACATAAAATAATTAAAATTCATAAAGAACTCTCCCCACGGCAAACTTCTATTGAGAACAAGGTGTCTACAACTAACGACTTGCTATTTATTTTGTTCTTAGCTCTACTACAATTTAAAGTATTCAAAGTATATGAGCTGAACCACAACGTAATATTCAAAGACCTTCTCACTTACACTTTCTAAGGTCACGAGCGATAAAGGGCTCTTGGACTAGAGTGTGCACACTACGAGTAGCTCTGGGTATAACATTCATCATTCTCAGGAGCTGGATGCATTTCTACGGTTAGCGATAAAAGTTAAAATTCGCTTCAGTAAGAGGCAGAAGCCTTGTGGGAGTCCTTGTCGAATAAGCTGTTAAGTTCTTCACGTGTCTTTGGCTTATAACATTCCTGCAGTAGGTCCCTATTTCTATTTTTGGATCTTCTCCTCAGAAAAGCCACAAACAGGTTCAAGAAATGGGACTTCAGCACCTTTTCTTGCAAGGGTATCAGCTAGGTCATTACTCTCCATTCTTTCGTACCTTGGCACTCACATCAAGGTAACCTTGTTTCTTTTTATTAGTTGTTTAAGAGACTATTTGCATACCCAGGCAATTTTGATAAAGCCGATCTAGTATTGCTTCCACAGCTGATGTGGAACAGGATCGCATTGCTCCTGTAATCCCTAAACTGGCAATGGCGTAGACATTTCTGTAACTTTCCTTCTGTTGATCTTTCTCCAGTCTTGGGTCTTCATACATACAGTACGTGAGTCATCATGGCTCTCACATCTGAAAGAGCTGTTACAGAACAAGTAACAGAATCTCCAACAAATATGATAGCCAACTTAAAGTAGCAGGATATAGAAATTTGTAGTTGGTAAAATCGACACAATTAGTTTTGAAGGTTTTGAAGGTTCATGGGAGACATTTTACGACCCCCGCGGAAGCAGAAAATAATATGCCTTCTTCCATGGGTCAAAATGTAGATATTATTATCTACTACACGCAGCCTAACGGACAATGAGGAGCTGAATGACGACGATCGGCAACTTATGTTACTTCCTAACGATCTTTCAGGACAGGTAAAGTTACATTGCACTAGCAATCTTCAATTGGCTAGGATTCACGTCGATTAACTAATATCTAATATGGAGGACAACGAGGATGAAAATATGTTATCTTTGTTTGCGAAGCTTTAAGGAGAGCCACTCTTTATTACATGAAAATACAACAGTGTAGTTAGAATGGTTAACTATGATTCTGTAAAACCACTTACGAAACGTCGAAGTTCCGCAGCAAATGCAAAAGTTGATGTACCGCAGCCATTCTTATTATCTTTAATGGAAGATGTGGACCTACTACATCAAGTTGTAAATAACTATATAATAAATATTCAAGGAAAAACGTGGTAGTGACCGTTTTTTACACATATGGTGAATTTATATTCAAGCTAGAATCATGAGTGGCAATAGATGCTATCAAGCATCCAGGGAGCTCATGAAAAGTACAAATCTGAACAAAGGATCTAAGCAAAAAATTTACAACACAATAATAAGACCTGTGGTTACATATGGATGTGAATCTTGGACATTGACAAACAACGATGAAATGCAAGAATATTCGAGAGGAAATATTATGGAAAATATTTGGCCCGGTACGAGAAGAAGACGGATGGAGAATCAGGATGAACCACGAACTTGATAGGCTGATAGACGGGACAGATATAGTACAGTTTGTTAAAGCACAGCGAATACGATGGTTATCACATGTGGAGAGAATGAGAGACCCCCAGAAAGGAGAGCAGGAGGAAGACCTAGAAAAAGGTGGTTAGATAATGTTAGAGAGGATTTGGAAGTTGTGAGAGTAAGGAATTGGAGAAGAAAGGTAGATGATAGGGACGAATGGCGACAACTGGTGAAGCAGGCTAAAACCCACCAAGGGTTCTAATGCCAGAGAAGAAGAAGAAGAAGAAGAAGAAGAAGAAGACGAAAAAGACGACGAAGAAGAAGTAAATTTAGCAGTCTCAGTAAACGCTTGGAAAATATCCCAAATAACTGAAGACCCATCAGTATCCAGGAAAGATGCTTCGTTGCCGAAAATGCCATTTACGCTCTAAGCCTTCATCATTTATACCCTGTAGACTTCCATCATTAGTTAATTTGTATTTTGTATAAATTATGTTCTAAATAATTGCGTATATTAATGTGCCTGCTATGTTCAAATTAGTACATCACTTTTATCTTTTAATATTTTATAACTATGTTTTGAATTATTTATGGCATATTCGTATGATGCTTAGAATTAAATAAATACAGAAAAGAAATTAAAAATTCGTGTATGAACTTCTTGAAAACAAATGAGTCTATAATTTAAAATTGTATTCTCACTAATCTGATTTTGTGTCTCCACGCCACTGCTGTTAGTGTTCATTTTACACCCTTATCCTCACAGCATCATTATTCAAAACCACCGGGGATGAATTCCCAATATCACAAACAATTACTACCGCCTGGGGTGGAAATAGGCATTAGCCAATAAAGATTAGGAGATAGTGCCAGTCAAAATGTCATCGTATATAATAGTCACAGTTATTCAGTAGTCGGTTGTATAGTGGAAGGGAGTTCTGGATTGTTTTCAATGGGTAGAAGATGGATGATATTATAATTAGAATTAACTGAAATCAACAGGCATTCACGAATGTTTTAAATGGGAAATTGCAATTAATATTTTGAAAAACATCCTGTTCATTGATAAATTCCATAATTCTTAATCATCAGGATGGGAAAAATGAAATTATATTTCCCCACAAGGACTACGTGCCTAATCAAACATTTATAAATTATACGATATTATTAGCATTATTAGATAATAAAAATATGAACAAAATTAAATCACTTAGATTTTAAATCTTACATTATGACGTGCAAAAGTTGACGCCACCATATAAATCATTTACAACGGTGTATTTAGAGCTTATATATATTTGTTTTATCTATAGAAAATTTCCACTGTAAATTATTTACGACCAGTTTTACATTTTGTCAGTTGTATAAAATTTGGCGGGCAGAAATAACATGAGATGCACAAAGATCAGACTTGCCAACGCCCTAGTTTTCTCCATATTTTTCTTTAGACCTCTGAGACATGGACCGTTAAAGAGATAGACAGACGATGTATTGATGCTTTCGATATGAAGGTCTGCAAACATTTACTCTGCATATCACCCGAAGTAATTCTCCAATATAGTATTCACTTGAATCTCTTCCTTTTTGGATCGCATAAACCGGAGAGAGAACAATATAGAACAGTTGATACTTCAAGAAAAACTAGATGATAAGAGCGGAGAGTCCAAGACTATTTTCTCCAAGGAGCTGATGGGATGGAGCACCGGTTAAAAGGAAGAAATACATGTGACAGGAAGTCCCAAAAAATTGGAAAAAACTTAGTAATTTGTTGTTTCTCATATTAAATCTTAGATGGAATGTATAGATTCTCTGTAAAAAGGCCAAAGAATGTTCTTACTCTAGTTTTATTAATCAAGCTTCAGCACTACAGTTCAGAACTTCTCGCCACTATACAACCCGTGTGAGAACTACAAATCTATACAAAATATAGCAATAGCAATTATGTGAACAAAACTGGCTTAATTTCAAAAACTTGCGAGAAGTATCTTGTAGAAGTTTTAACGAATATTTTGTAAAAACTTCCAAAAATCGGTATACTACAATGTTTGCATTTAGTTTTTTAATTCAGTTTACACGTTCAATATTGAGTTTCCAATATAATTCTTATAAATTTCATTGCAATTTTTTAGGATCACTTGGTTATAAAGGTATCATATTACTAATTATTGGAAAAGATACTGCAAGATCTGTTATACAATTAATTAATTAATAATTTTAATGGGATACCAGATACCTAGTATCATATTACTTTTATTAATATCAATCTAAGTGATGCTACTTTTTAGGTCTTATCTATAGGAGACTGAATTATTGATTTAACAAGGTCAAATTATAGTGTATATTATTATTGTTTTATTATTTCCTAGAATCATTGTTTAAACGTTAATTATTTTACTTTTCATTTTGAGCTTCTTCAAGCAAATATATTCTTAATTTTTAGTGACCATCCCTTGTAGTATTTTTCATTATAATTATATAGCAGTGGTGTCGACTGCATTCCAAATATTATTTTCTATATTTTTTTCGTAATACTTCTTTTAGGATGATCACCCTGTATACTTCCCTAGACAAGAGTGTCATTTACATATGATTTTCTTCTGCCGCTACTTGGCTAATTACTTTGTAGGGTAACAACTCTGCATATTTTTTATTAAAAATATAGCAGGTGTCTTCCTAGACAATGTTGTTCTGCTTTTTATATACAACATTTTGACAAACGTGTTTTATTCTTAGATAGTTGACTAACTTCGAGGGTAGACGTACTGTAGGACGCACCCGAAGAAAACGCGAAAAGTATCTGTTAAAGCTCTGCTAAACTCGATCAAATTTGAGTCATCGTAGGTCAAAAAATTCTGCGTAAATTGAAGTGTCATAATAGAAGTACAAAGTTCATAATATGTAATTAAAATTTGAAAATTACTGGTTTTTAATAGTACCTAAAATAAAGTAGACGCGTGTAGTGTAATAAACCATAAAATACGGCCAGATCAGTGCAGGTATATCAAGTCAAGTGGGTGATAAATTATCATGCAGTAACAAAACCCAAACTGGAATGGTTTTGAGGCGATGAAATGAGGCGATGAGAGAATCACTACGTGGTCCATGATCAAACATACTTATGAATACAAAAAGCATTTCTCTGGTCAAAATAATTCAGGTCTGCTTAATATACAGAGTGTCACGTGTATTCTCTCAGAGCTCTTTCATAATACTTCCGATGTAAATAGCTATTTATCGCGGAAAAGTTATTAATAATAAAGGCCTCTTACATGTCGAGCAGGATGACTATTTAGGTAGATTACCCATAGGAATAGAAAATGACTATCATAATGTTAGGCGACTTCAACGTGTAGGAGAAGACAATCAATCGCATACAGATAAGAACATCTCAGGAAAACCTTACCACAGACATAGTCAAATAAAAATGGAAGCCCGTTAAAAACTTGACACACAGCTGTTCGAAGGAACAATAAGAAACTCATGGAGCGAGAGCTAAACCTAAGAATTTAAAACAGAAATAGTAGGAGGAAATAACTGGTCAATAATGAAGAAACAGATGGAGCAAGAGCCAAAACTGTCTGAATACATGGAGCAACGCAAACACGAACGCTTAAACAGACAGTATCTTGATGGATAAAAAAAATAAGGGAGAGGGAAAAAATACTATGGCAAAAAGAACAACAAAAAGCAACGCAGCCCATAAAATACTACATGGAAAACTAGGGATAAAGAAACTGGAAGTACGTAAAGAATACAACAAAATACCAAATAACATTTGGAACATTTTCCTACAGTAGAAAGGAGAATATAAAGACGAGATGCCAGGAATAAATGGAAAACAAGGGAAGAACTTAACTGGTCAACAATGAGTTAAAAAAATAGAACTAGCTACGAGAAAAACACTGTTGCGGAAGAAATCAACCATGAGCACACAATAAATATGAAGAACTAAAGACATGAAGGCGGCAGAAAAGTAATAACATATACCAAGTACATGAGGACAAGAACATCATGGGAAAAACCTTAAAACGAATAAGAATGCTCGCTAAAGGACACAAGAAAACTGCGCCTGAAACATTTCCCTATTACAGAACGAAGAACTCAAAAAAAGGATTACAATCAGACTAACCTAGTTAACAGCTTTAAACCTAATATAACCTATAAGTGAAAAGCTGTATGTATTAAATCACAGTCATATACCTGAAACTTTTAACTCTAATCTCTCCTGCGATTTTTAGGTTAGGTTAACTCAAAGCCACTTTCATATGTTATGTGATTGTTTAAGTTACTTTTAACATGGACAAGGCACTGTAGAATATAAGCACAGGGCAAGGTATCTTAAGTCTTTTAAAAGCATTCCTACCTACAATCATCCCTATATGATAACGCAGCAACGATTCTGACAGACTTTTTTTCAGTGAAAAAATTGTTGATGTATGTGCCCCATATTCAAATGGCATAGGTAATGGAAGACTGAATTATTGCGTGATATACCATTAGAACCGTTGACTGTGACAAACAATCTTTTAAATTGAGCTATAAGAAAATATTACGTGATATATTCTTGCAGGTGTAGGACGTGTGTTCTTCCCATGTCAACTTACTGTCCAAAATAATGCCCAAAAATTTAACGCAATGGGAGGTCATCTGGACAGAATGCTGTCGTAACGAAAAAATCGTAGTCTCTGTTTTATCATTATTTAACACTAGCTTATTATTTGAAAACTAGTTATGAACAGGCTGTTTTGAGAGTCCGATAATAAAATATTACAATCATTATGGGAATGAGCCAATGTCGTGTCGTCAGCAAAGAGAGTGAAATTTGTTAAGGAACTACTATTTGGCAAATCATTAACATAAATAAAAAATAAAACCGGTCCCAAAACAGAACCCTAAGGGACACCAAATCTAATAGCAACGTTACCCGAATTAGCGTTATTACAATGAATAAATTGATGACGATCAGTTAAATATGACAATCAATTTTCTGTTGCCCTCAGAGAATATCTAAAATCTCAGTTTGTTCATGAAAATATTGTAAGGCACACAGTCAAAAGTCTTACTTAGGTCTAAAAATTGAACATGCACAAACTCTTTGTCTTGGAAACCTTGATTTATTACATTCATCAACGAATTAATTGCTAACGTCGTTGACAATTTTGACCTGAAACCATATTGACAATTATTAAATAGATGATAATTTTCAAAATAATTCGTGATTTGAGATTTGAGAACTAAGAAATATTTTGGCAAATAATGGCACGGTAGAAATAGGTCTGTAATTAGCCGGATCATCAATGCAGTTTTTTTAAACAAAGGTAACGCTTTAGACAGTTTAAGACATTTTAGAAACGCAATCATTCTGATTAATTCATTAATTAGTTTCGTGAATGGAATGATAATAATGTATTTGATACAATTGAGAATTTTCATGTTGATATCATAAGCATCTCTCTGTTTGTTTTTTAGATTAGCGATTACATCTAGGACTTGATTGTAAGTGACTTCTGTTTTATTTTTGTTTATATTAACCAAATTCCACATCGCATTTTGCCGATTCTTATTCCGACGAATGTAATTATCGTTTGCTGCTTTCTTGGCTTTTTAATATTTCATTTTTATAAATACGTATTTTGTCATGAATCAATTTTTTCAAATTACTAGTAGGATTTGTTTTATAAATATCAAGAAGAAAATGCAATGTCTGTCTCAATTGCCGCAAATGATCAGTGTACCAAATTAAATTAACTTTTTTGTCACTGATTAAAGTCTTGAACTTAACTGGGAAAAACATGTCCAGAGCAGAAGTAATTATATTAAAAATTCAGATTAATATCTATCGAAGAATTATCGATAAATCCCCAATCGAGCTGCTGCAGATATCTGTTTAAATTGAACAAACCTTCCAAGTAACAATTTAAATTTTATCATGATCTTTAGAACCTCTTGAAGTCTATTAAATAAAACTTCTGATAAAACTATATATCTTTGACAAAAGCTATTAAACCTTTATAAAGCTAAGAGGGACCATTCTTAAAAGAGGTCTGAGGGCCCTTTTTAAAAGTCATATTAAAACCAACTGGTTTTATTCTAAACAGCCTTTATAACGTTCTGAAGATCATAAAACTAAAATGCTTTAGAACTGCACTTAAAAATGCTATTTGCTCTGTTAATATGGTTATTTTTAATAAAAATGTTTTATGCTTGCCATCATATTAAATCTAAGTTGGCAATGTTGGCAAATTAGTCACATGGTGGTAATGGATATTATAATAAGCATTGATTGTGGTCTCTCTATACTGGTTAAAAATATCAAGTTCAGTTTCAGTATAGGTACTCACCATGAGTGAAAATTTAGCTGCGCATTAAATTGTACTGATGATATCACAACTAGTGGCTTGAAAAATACGGAAGCTCTTCAAAAATATTGTAAATTTTGAAAATTTACAAAAATATTTTAAAATAATTTTTTTTTTAAAAGGTTTATTTTTATCAATATCAACTTAAATCATACGTTAGTAATAATAATCACGATTTTAGTCCTTATTACTCACAACTTGTTGCAAAAATTGCAACTAAGTAATTGTTCACTTGAATAATTCCAATATGTCAGTTTTTGTTTACAAAAATATCTTTGTAGAAAAATGGCGATTATTAAAACCTGTTGGTTGCCAGCAATACCACAATAAGAGTATTTAATCCTAAGATTGTCATAATCCTCTCGTACAAGAGCATTTGCTACTAATTACAACCAATTTAAGTCCTCTTACATTTATGTGAGTCCATTTGGTATTGTCTAATACCAGTTGATCTTGTCTAACACCATTTGACCTATACTAAGATTTGGTGGACTTATTCACAACCATCATAAAACCTATTGACCAAAAATATATAAATAAGAAAATAACCTTTCACATTTATTTGGATATTTTGAATAGTCAAATGTGTCAATGTATGGTGTGGCTCTAATTGTTTACAATAAGTCCTATGTTTTGTCTTATTATTGATCCTTAATGAAGCTACTACAAAACTTATTCAAGTCCACATAGCATTTAAATTGTTACTTGGGCTATGCCGGAAATGGGTCTGTAAGAAATTTTCTTAGATGCTCGTTGAGGCTTAGTAGTACGCATATGGTGGATTTTACTCTGAGCGATTTGTTACTCTGTCTTTTCTAAACAGAGTATAATGTTATTTGTCGAGTATCATAATAAGTTAGATACAAAAACTATCGATTTTTAAAAACTAAATGTATATGGACTCGAACTTTGGAACACCCTGTATGTAGGAACGTAAATATAATATGTTAGTATACCATCCGTATTTTTCAAATTAATTTATGATAGTAATAAGAGAATATTATGGCAGCCTAGGCCGTTTTATTCAAAAAACATAATGAAGCGTTATACAAACATTGATAATCCCTTAAGTATATCGTAATAATTCTCGAGTTATTCAAAATGTTTAACGAAAACAATTCGATAACAATCTAAATCCCCCGGAATTACTCTTACCCCACTTACCTCGCACACGCAAGCTACTTGCTCCTGGGTAAAACCAAAGCTGGGCAGAGGGCTGTGTCTAGCTTGGGGTGGGGGGCTGTAAGGGGGCGTGGTGTTGGTTACGGAGACTGTGCTCTGGGCACCCCCATAGCCAAGCCCCGCCGCCGACAGCATTTTGTTTTCTCTCAGGGGCGCTGATTGTGTTCTCAGACACTCTTGGAACACGCAACGGTTATCTCTCTATCTCACAGACATTTTACACCTCGGGGAATCACAGTAATTAATTGTTGAGTGTGGGTTGGTGCTTTGCTAGCGGTTGCCGACGTCGAGTTTACTGGCTGGTTCATCTGGAAATGAAAAATTCGATGTGAGAAGATAAGTTAAGAGTGGTTGGTGTTTTAATTCTAAGTGATAAACGGAAATGTTACAGTCACACTTCTCTGTTAGCCGGCGCATTCGCCATAATTGGAAATCCAAAGTTAATAAAGTGTGACGCTGAGGGAAGAAAATAATTCATCACTCTAACATACGATGGATCATTAGTACTAGCTAAAGGCATATTTTGTATCGTCAGAAATTCGATTTTAATTTAATAAAAATTATAAGTTGTCCAAAAGACTATATAATACAATAACATAGTGTGAGACATGTCAATGTGAAAAACAAAGATAGTCGTCAATACAGTAAAAATCATGATAAAACATACAGAAAACAGATATAAAAAGATTGATAGAAAGGACAACTATTACACAATCTTACATTTACATGGAACATACATACACACGTTTAAAAATGAATTATTATTTGTTTGCTTATAATTGTATTGAAACATATTCTTTATAGGATTTTGCAAACAGCAGAAAAAATAACTATCTTTAACTAAAAGAAAAACTGTGTGTAAAAATATTAATGAAATCTTTGTATTCCTTCGATAACCTGAATTCTGGTTATGCTAGCAAATTAAAATCCTAAAATGAATTTGTCTAATTTCTTATTTGACAATTCTCATTCTAACCCCTACGGCCATGCAGATTAAACTAGTGTCTACATAACCCCCTACGATCATGAAGGTTCAGTTAAAAATGGGAACAAAGGCCTAAAATGAATTTATTTATCTACCTTGTCTTAAAAAATTTTCATTCTAATGGATTGCATTTTCATGAAATCTATCATTCCGTTTCTTGGAAATGCTTAGCCTTTGAAACCTTTTTCGCCCTAATTCTGGAGCTCATCAGAAAGACATAAAGCCTCTCATAAAGATGTTTCATGCAAAACCAAGACAATTTCTATGAATAAGTGTGAAATAATTATATTTGATATTGACTGATAAAAACTATCTCACCTATCTATTAGCTAACTAGTATTGGAGCCTATATACTCTATGCATATTTAAAAATGAATTATTATTTGTTTGCTTATAATTGTATTGAAACATATTCTTTATAGTTTACTGTTTCATTCACACATCTGGCGTTGCTTATTTTATATCACCCACTTCAAGAAGGGACGAATCCAGGTATATTATTTTACAGTCAAGCACTCAAGCAGTGCACTTTTCTCGCGTTGTTTATATACACTATTTTGTGTTGCTTTATTCAATCAACATAATTTAAGCAAATATCAACTATATGAAATAGCCATACTCGCGCTAATTTATATCAATCAATGCAGAATTGTTCAGCTTCAATTCAGTACAATTTCGGCGTTATGTTGCCGCTTTATCCGGAGTTATCTCGGTATACCGTAGGAGCCACGAAACATGCGTCTTTCACCGAACTCGACACACTTTGACTGGCATACTCTAACAAAAGTACCAAATGTTGTCCAGGTACTCTGAACAATGTATTGAATATAGAACATAAAACATTTTTTCCAAATTCGCTTTTAGTTATGGTGGAGTCATTTGTATATAACAATTAACCATATTTTAACCAAAGCTCTATTTAAGGTTCCTCACGTCATATTCCAAAATGGAGAAAAATATATCAAACAGTTCAAAAGATATTTAAAAAATATTCAGTTCATTTACCTTTAGCATCTTGTACCTTAGACAGTGGCATCTTGGAATTAGAATAAAACTAATATAATTTCGCGTCTCTTAAGAGATTGGCTCAAAATTTTTCACAAAAATTCACCGTAGTTTTACGAAGCGAAAAACAAATTGTACTCACTTCATCGATACACACATTAAAATTGGAAAACTGCAAGTAAGATTAACATATTTAAGGATGACACACAAAATCGTGAAGCGTTCCGCATTTTTATAACATTACAATCATTTTATCACATTCCATGTCAGTTATTTATTTATTTATTTATTTATTTATTTTTATTTATACTGCATACAAACAGACAAGGTCCAATTATATGTACACAGTTAGGTATTGTAATATAAAAATACAAGAAAATAAATATATATAAATACATAAAAGTACACACAAAAAAGGGAGACAAAAAAAACATAATTTTCAAAAAGTACAAAATCAGTATATAGTAGTATCACAGATGGGAAAGCAGGCTGTTTTTATTGATATTGAAAATATCTATATTACAGGTTCTTAAGAAATTATTAATGGTAAGCAAACATTTTTGAATGGGAGAAATTAGATTAGATATTTTAAATAGATTATCCCTGAGTCTTAGTCTTATATCGGGTATGTTAATATTTATTGCTGAAAGTATGTCAGGTACAACTATCTGGCTATCTAATATGTTAAAGATGAACAAAATTTGGGCATTTTCGCGACGCTTGCTTAGGAGAGTAACATTAAATTCAGCTCTCTGATGCTCATACGATATTAAAAAGGGATATATCCCATGTCTTTTTAGGTACAGGGATCTTAAAAATTTTTTCTGTATTTTTTCTAACATGTCGGTGTATGTGAGAGTTCTAGGATTCCAGATAACACAACCATATTCCAATTTAGATCGCACGTATGCATTAAACAGGACTATGGATGTATCATAATTAAAATCTTGACTAGCTCTAAGAATGAAACCAAGTTTTCTGTAACACTCGGCCGTTAACTTTATAATATGGTTATTGAATGAAAAGTTTTTGGTAAATACTATACCCAGATCTTTGATTTCATCTAATGTTTCGATTTGGACATCGTTTACAGTATATATTCCCATCAAGGGGTTCTTCTTTCTTGTATATGTTACTGCTTTACATTTGGATTCATTTAGAGCCAGGTCATTATCCTCACAAAATTCAGAAATTGCTTTGATATCACTTTTGAGCTTGTCAATGTCTTCATTGGAACTTATCGTAAGATAAATTTTTAAGTCATCCGCGTACAGGAGAAATTTGGCATATTTAATATAATCCGAAATGTTGTTAATGAATATTACAAAAAGCAATGGTCCCAATATGGAGCCCTGAGGCACGCCTGAGGTAGAAATAAAGCTATCTGAGTTGCTATTGACAAATCTCACAAAATTAGTACGGTTGGTTAGATATGACTCTAAGAATTTCAATAAATCATTATTAAAAGAAAAGGACTTTAGTTTTTCTAACAAGACATTATGATTAACTCGATCGAATGCCTTTGCTAGATCAGTATAGATGGTATCAACTTGCGAGTCATTTATATTGTTTGCAACGTAGTCGCTGAATACTGACAAATTTGTGACGGTGGACTTTTTGCTAACAAAACCGTGTTGCTCTTCTAGAAGTATTGGTGACACATGAGAGTATATTCTGTTATAGATAACACGTTCAAAGATTTTAGATGGTGATGGCAGTACCGTGATTGGTCGATAGTTTGTTATTAAGTTAGTAATTCCAGATTTATGTATAGGAGTTATTCGGCCAATTTTGAAATTATCAGGAAATATATTGGTTTCTAATGCTTTATTAAAAACAATTTGTAGAGGTAACACGAGTATGTCGGCATAGGCCTTAAAGAAGTACGTGGGCAGTCCATCCACGCCTATAGCGGCTTGGTGTTTTAATGATTTTATTGCATTTAAGATTTCGCTTGCACTGATATTGTGTATGTTAAAACTATCTAGGTTATAGTCTTTACATTTAGAGTCTTGTTGTGATGGAGTACTACCGCTGTAAATAGATTTAAAATAATGCGCAAATGCGTTAGAAATATCCTTTCCGTTCTCAAGGGATTCGCCATTATAAGAAAATCTAGGTGCAACAATTGAGGTCCTTTTTTTGTTTTTAATATAATCCCAAAATTTCTTTGGGTTATTATTTATATCACTTTCGATGTTTCGAATGTAATTTGCATGGGAGATTGTGATTAAATATTTAGTTTCCTGCCTTAACTGGCGAAATTTATGTATGTACTTAGGATTTTTTTTTGATTTCTTAAAATAATGTTCTTTGGTTTTTATCTTTTGGATGAGCTCCGAAGTGAACCAACTGGGATATTTTTTTGATTTTGAGGTTTTTTTTTGAGGAACAGATTGGTCTAGTATGCTATATAACATGTTGTAAAATTGCTCAGTACATTCGTTCGAATTATCTGATTTGATAATTTCCTCCCAGTTGCACTGGCTCAATAGCTGATATAATCTGATGTAGTCACCGTTTTTGAAATTGTAATTGTGGAAGTTGTTGTCACAAATCTCATTATTAAAGTTTTTGCCAACAATAAGGCCTAAATTGATCTCTAGTGGAGGATGATACTGATCAATACTTACTAAAGGGGTTTCAGAAAGCGATACTTCTGCCTCGGTCATATTCGTTAGGACTAAGTCAAGTGTGTTATTAATATGATTTAAAACATTGTTTATTGTATATAGATCATACTTGCATAAAATATTTTGTACTAATTGGGCCTTGCGGGAACCCTTTCCAAGATCATAAGAAGCACCATTGATTTCGGGGACATTGAAATCGCCTATAAGGAATAAATTAGCTTGGTGAAAATCCACGTTTTCGAATGAGTCTAGAAGTCTCTCATACACCGACAGATTACATCCAGATTTAATATATAAGCAACACAATGTAACGAGAATTTCTTTGATTTTAACTGTGACACATAACCATTGAAAGTCAATATCTTCACTTTGGTGCACAGACAATACTTGATATTTTTTTTTGACACAGCATAGAACACCACCTCCTCGTTGGACACCTGCTGTCTCGTACATTTTATCATTCCTGAACACCAGATATCTTTCATCACAAAGCTCTTGGTCGTAAATTGAGGAATTGAGCCAGGTTTCAGTAACACATATTACATCAAAGTTGTTCGAGAGTATATTTTCATAAAAATGTTTAAGTTTAGATCTTAGGCCTCTGACATTTTGATAAAATATAGAAAAATATTTTAGTTGTCTTTGACTTGACTTCTTTTCTTCTTGGTTAGGTTTGTTATATATTCCTTGATTATTATGGTGCTTTAGAGTGAGGAGTTTTTTATCGGGGATAAAAAATCATTATATTGTTGACCAGTTATATCAGATTTTCTATTTTGTAAATTACGTGGATTGTCAAGAAACTGTTGTCCTCGTTTAAAATCAAATCTAGCGAAACGTACCCCTTTTGGCCAAAAATTTGGTTCATACACTACTGTTTTTAGACTGGGGTCGAGACCCACTAGGAAACAGTTATTATTTAAAGTCTGGTGATAAGTTTTAAGGAATTTTACTGATATGTTGGCCTTTTCCGTTTGAGTTCTTTTTGATATATAAGACTTCACAATTTCGTCAGTGACATGACTCTTTGCTCGCGATATAAAAAGCCATATTTTTTTTTCTTTGTTGGTATCGTTTACTCTTCCTTCAAACTCGTTCTCCTGTTTATCTTCATTAAGAATCGCACTTGTTCCGATTTGAAAATTCTTCTTTCTAGGTCTTCTCCTAGCTTCTTGAAATCCGTCCTCGACTTGATCTTGAACTTGTTTTGATTGACTTACCGCGTTAGTCGTATTAGTTATATGTTGCTCTATAACTTGGGCACTAGGTTTTTTTTCATTTGGATTAGATTGATGTAAGTAATCCTTTCTTGTTGATTGTTGGTAAGTATTTGTGTTTACTTTTGTGGCTTTTGTGGCTGGTCCCTTTAGTTTTTGTGAATAGGTTGGGGCATTTGGGGTCAGTAGAGGTGAGTTTTGGGCTGCTACGCTATAAGTGTGTTGCGTGTTGACATTTGTAAGTAACTTAACCAATTCTATGTTCGATTCTTTTAACTTTGTAACTTCTTCTTTGGTATTTTTGATGTCTTGCTGCAATTCACTTCTTAGGGTTTTCAGCTCATTTTGTAGTGGTTCAATGATTTGACCATTTAAATCAGTATTAGTAGCATTATTTTGTTGTACATTAAGCTTCAATAGTTCGTTAAGTTTGTTGTACATTTTCTTTATGTCAGTTTGGATTTCACTGAGTGTCTTATTTTCTTGAGTTAGGTTTGAAGTTGTTCTGCAGTTTGAACACAAGTATATTAGTGTTCTGGCTGATTTGAGGATTGCTGCTCTATACTCGGTACTGGAAAGCTTGGCACATGATTGGCATAATTTACACTGACATTTGTCACATGTAGCCAGTGGTTCTTCTTTTGTTTCCACAGCTTTGCACTTAGTACAAGACATTGCTTAAAAATATCTAGAGCCGGTCCTGTTTGTTTCTTTACATGAACACAGAGTTTTTCATAGTCATAATTGAATTGTAGATAAGTTTTTATTAATGTAGGTACAAAAAATGATCAATTTTGTTGGATACAATTATTGATAATGCACTTTTCACAGCAAATTGCAGACGTGGTGCTGGAGTAAAAAGTCTGCAAGTATACCACTGGATAGATTGCACTTTAAGGTTTATTTGGGGAAAGAGTCAAATTTAAAGTCAATTTTTAGCACTCGAAAATTGTGATTAAATATGGGAACTATCACTATGATGTTTACTTCACCTTCCCTACTATTATGGTCTCTGCATGGCACTTCCTTAATACATGCTAACACCAAATACCTTGTTATTAAAACCAAACATATGCCCAGCCAAATTTAGGAAGATGAATTTATTTTACATAGATAAAAGCTCATATAAGACTTAAATAGATAAAAAGTGGTAAGATTTAGCAAAGTGTATTTCCTGTCAAATAAGTCATTGATTAGTATAGCGTTTGCGTAAATTGCAAAGGTAGAAACAAGAATAATATTGACAGAGGTAACATTTTAAACACCTTTATACCTACTGCTAGTGGCCACCCATATTTTTAAGTCAGCACAGGTAAATATTGAATTTGTTGGTGGTATAATATTTACAATACAGGCGGCAATTCTGCTTTGTTGTGGTGTATATCTTTAAATTGAAGTTGAAAAGTCGGTCAGCCCTTACTTGAATGCAATAACCACATTAAAATTCCATAAATTGGCTTAAAGTTTGCCGTTGTAATACTTGAGAGAGTTAGGGTAATAATTCTTGTCCATCAAGAAGTTAATCCTATACTCAAAAATTTTAAGATTTTCCACAAAAGTGTGCCCAGGAATGCTTCCTAATGGAGCTAGGGATCTCTGCGGGGTTTACTACTTATCTCGGAATGCTCTGGGGCGATGTTATGAGACTTATTTCTCGATTTTTCATTATGAACTGTGGGTTTGATATAAATAATAAAAACTACAGTTTAAAATGAAGTTTCACTAAAAGTTTACATTTCAGAATTTAACAAAACACAATATACCGTTTTGTAGGTGCTGGTTAAAATTGAAAGTGTAATTAACCAAGGGCCCTTATAATATACCTGCCTTTATAGTAAAAGACTGTGCACACATTTTTGCTCGTCCACTTACAATAATTTTTAATTTATCCTTAAAATGTCAGATATTTCCTGATGTGTGGAAATATTCTCGTTTATGTCCCGTGTACAAAAAAGACAACAAAAATAACGCTGAGGACTATAGGCCAATAACAATCATTTGCAATTTTGCGAAAGTTTTTGAGTTTACCTTAAGTGTGCCACTAACAAGGCACGTGCAAGGTCAAATTGTAACAAACCAACATGGATTTGTATCCGGCAGATCCACTGAGACTAACCTCACCTGTGTCACGCAATACGTTTCTGAAAAGTTGGGTAATAACAAACAGGTTGATATTATCTATACGGATTTTTTCAAGGCGTTTGATCGCCTGGATCATGGTATTCTGATACAATAGCTTAGCAAATTCGGACTATCAGTGTCACTATTAGATTTAATTACCTCGTATTTAGGAAATAGGCGGCAGTATGTATAATACCATGGTTTCAGGTCATTCGGCGTCTTGGCTAGCTCAGGTGTCCCTCAAGGATCTGTACTGGGACCACTTTTCTTTAATATCTTTATTAATGACATTGCCACAAATATTGACGTTGGAAGCCTGTTATATGCGGACGATTTAAAAATCTATTGTGTAATTGAAACCGATGAAGATTGTGATGAGCTTCAAAATAACTCGAATAAGATAAATGATTGGTGTCTACTAAATCAACTACCTCTCAATGTATCCAAATGTAGCGCATTTACGTTTTGTAGAGCACGCAATTATATTAATTTTAATTATCATTTAAATAACCAGGAGTTACAAAGACCTGATACAATTAAAGATCTGGGGGTGACCTTTGACAGAAGTATAAGTTTCAATGAACATGTAAATTTAACTGTATCATCAGCTTTAAAAAGCCTAGGATTTGTAATAAGGAATTGTAAGGGTATTAATAATACGGACATTATGAAATTATTGTACTACTCCTTTGTGCGATCAAAATTAGAATATTGCTCACTGGTATGGTCCTCGGGCTATGCTAGGTATATAAAAAGTATTGAAAACATTCAGCATCGTTTTGTTAAGTATTTGTGTTTTATTGAAGATGGCAATTATCCCACAACTGGTTATTCACAAAATCTCATGTTAGAAAGATTTGATATGTCGAGTCTAGAAAATAGGAGACTAGCACACTCTGTAATATTTCTGCATAAAATTATCTACAATATGTCTGATTCCCGTCTATTTTGAAGCAACTGTGTTTTCGTGTACCTCGTATAGGAAGCAGAAATCGTGAAACATTCTATCTTGCTACTCCCTGAGCAAATTTACTAAAATTTTCACCTATACATTTTATGTCTAATAATTATAATTCGGTGCAAAATGAGCTTGATATATTTAATTGCAGTCCTGAGTCAGTTAAAAGATTACTATGCGTATAACCCCATTTCCCTTATTGCCGTTTACATGTTTTTTAGAGTTATGTGATTTGTATATATATTTTAAGTCAGCTTTTTCTTAGTATGATATTTGTATTTTGTTTCTTCTGTGACGTACTGTGAATTTAGTATATATAATACTTATACTGTCGGTGCTTACTAGTGTAGCATTTCCACCCTTTAATTGGTTTTCTGTTGGGTAGTTGTATCTAAATAAATAAATATATAAATAAATAAATAAATAAATAAATAAATAAATAAATAAATAAATAATCACTTTGGTTGATAATAATAGGTAGGCAGTGGTAACCGATCGATGTCATCTTCAATACTAATTTTTCTATCCTAAAAGGAGTTGATATTTTATTTTGTATAAAACACCCCAAATCGTGCTGTCAAAAACCAGAATTGGCTTTAGCCAAATGAGCAATATGACCATTCTCACGCAAAATAATATTTCGTTTTTTGTTACATTTTTCTTTATAGTTTTAATTACAAAAAAATGCTTCTACGCTGCTGTTGTAATAGAGGTCTTGAGATAGATATACAAACTTTCCTCAAGAAATATAATTGAAAGTAAGTCGGCACTTTTTTGACATTGTTAAGTAATTTGAAGACAAAATTCCTATCCGTATTATTCATACTATGCTCCAAATTCGTTAAGTCCTTGTGAAAAAAATATTATATAAAATGGTTGCACTTTTATGGATGACGCATGATATGAACGCAATAAATATATTTTATAGAAATACCTTGTGAATTTTGAAGTTTCTTCTTTTGGTCTTACAGGTAATGCTTTAATCATTATCATGCAAGTGGTAACTTAGGAGACGAATGAGAACAATGCCAAACCTAAAATTTACAACATTTTACACAATATCTAAATAAAATTAAACAGGAACAGGAAAAATGCTTCAACAATTATTAGCAAAGGTTGGTGTCATTTGTCAGTAATGAGATTGATACCGACATATGAGTTTAACTCTGAACATAAACATTGCATCAAAGTGACTGTAAAGATACAAGGTTGACAATGCATTGAAATTGAGACCATATATATTATTCTCACGGAGTTGTGAATTATATCTTGCCACATACCGCGAAAGACTGCAATGAGTATCAGAAGTAAGTCTACAAAAAATGCTCCACTTAGCAGCACTTGATCAAACAAAAAGGTCTTGCACTAGTTATTACTATTACTGTCTTGACCAAAATGCCGTGGTCAGCAATAAGGCGGATGTTATTACACAGTAAATACGTTAGTCTCAGCGTAGTGATACATCATAATCTTCATATTGACGTAAATAATAAAAATTAAAGTTTCGGAATCATCATTAGTGCTGACAAAAGTTATAGACCATAGACTTAAAATTTCTTATGTGATAGTGGTCAAAATTTAAAGTTGGAAACTCTAAAATGGATCCGTTTCAAATGACTGTAAGATGCTTAAAAATTATCCGATTTGAGAACAACTAGCATCAGGTTCTAGGCGAGTTACTCAGCTGCAATTAGTTGTTACTACCTCTGGAATTATGAAACAGCAGAGTATAACACACGGTAAGATATAGAGACGTGCAGTATTCAGGGAATTTCACAGCTTGGAGCACATTTCTATCTTTTTGAGTTACTTGCTTGTTTTTGTTCATAGAGTGATTTTTCATATAATAGTTGTAATTATACCCATGTGGCTCTGAAGGTAAAGTTCGTATATCAATTTATCTGATAGTTGCTCTAAACAAATGTGAAAATGGTGCAATTAAATGCTGCTCTTTTGAATAGAGCAATGGGTTTAATAGAATCTGTATCTCAACGTAGAACTGTCAAATTACTCAATGCATCGGTCAGTTAAATAAATATATCAAACATCATCAAACAACTAACTGTTATAATTGACGTCAGGGTGATGGAAGGAGAAAAGTTTACTACAGCATTTGAACAGAGAACTATGATACGAAGAGCGTTAATAGAAGGAACTATAAATGGCAATATGATACAACAATTTTGTTTGAACATCTTTACTCAAACGGTCAGAAATAAAGTTATTGACGCAAACCTAAAAGAAAACGTCCGGCTAGACACCCGAAATGGACCAGAGAACACCAAAAAAAAATCGTCTCAAATTCAGTTCAATCCAAAGTGAGATTCTCCCAGTGGAAGGCGCGGAGAAAGATATGAACACAAAGCAACGGAGGAACTTATCATTTGGTCTACCAAAATTAACCCATTTTAATGGACTTCCTTTTAGAGGTTGGGGGGCATTGGGAATAATTTTTGGATAGAGCTCATTGTTCTATAAGGAATATTGACGGACATTCTCTAAGGAGAACATTTAAGAACCAATTATTTTTCCTACTGCCCAAAACTATGGTCCTGATTTTGTTTTATGGGCGATAGCACCAGACCTTACAGATCAAATTCGATCAATACATTTTTTGAGGCCACCAGACCCAATTCAATGGTATGTTCCTTCAACGTATTCCTTAGCGGTAATAAAAGTCAAGAGTTACGATCATAGCCCTTAGAATCCTCATAATTATGATCATTATTCGTAACGATGTCTACTTTAGAGACACCGAAACCTCTTATCTATTGACAGTTGAAACTTATTTTTGTGGTGAGGGCTTCATCTACAAGTTCTGGATGGATAACTAATATCACTATAAAAATTTCTGTTTTCGTATAAACGGTCTGCATTTCTAACATTTTTTGCTAGTGACCAGTACTTCTGTATGTGGTACACTAAGACATTATTGGTCTATCGAATACATGAAGTTGAATGACTCGATAGTTCAATATTATTTCAGAAAATGAAATAGAAATATGAAGAAAACAGTATTTAGCAAACTTTCAGACACCTCAAAACATACAGGAGAAACAACAATGCGTAGCCCAAAAAAATACATCCCACTGCAGGAAACTGGAGGAAGAAGGAAACGCAAAGAGAAGTCAAAGAGAGCTAATTCAAGAAACGGACCACCGGCCTTTGGGCAAACTGCCATCAAAGGGCAAACTATTAGAAATAATGGCCAGAGCTAAGAGAAACCAGTGGCGGCTCGTGATATTGTCTGCAGAGGAGGCTTGATATTCTGAAAGACAACTGATGTGCAATATGACTACAATTTGTACATTTCCAAACCACCCCTGAGGTATTACAACGGCGCGTTACATTTTTTTGCCGTGGGTTGTTCGCCAGGATACCGATTCACGACTTGAGAGAATAGAACTAATAAAAGAATAGAATGAAAAGGAAATAGAAAATATGATGAGATGAAAAAATCATTCTCATGAAATTCTCGTTCCTACGACTCGAGTATCGGTATCCAAAGGAGTCCTACTATCCCACTTGTAATTAAATTATATAACTTTTAATAAAAATAAAAACAGTTCTGGTAAAAAAATTAAAGTGTTTTTCTACAAACAAAAAATTGTATTCATTATCACTGCCAGGCCTGTAAAATTATAAGTTTTAATAGAAATTAAAATAGTTTTGAGAAAGAAGTAATATAAAAAAAAAATATAACCGCGGAACTCTATATTATGGAGAATTATAAAAAATATTTCCTAAAAAATAAATAACACAAATAAATATTTTTTCTAAAATAACAACTACCTATATTAATCTCTGCTTTAAAGCCTGAATATTTTTATAAATGAGTGGTAACCTGCGATTTTTGGAACTAGCAAAATGGTTGATTATTTCATCATAAAATGAATCGCGTTTCCTCAATTCTGACAAAAAACGTTTTTCTATTGAAATAAGCGATACATTTGAAAGGCGGTCTTGACTCATTTTGTTTCTAGTAAAAATGTTTTTATGCGTTTAAGTGCTGAAAATGATCATTCTACAGAAGCTTACCGGAATTGTCTCAAAAAATGTGGCGTTATTCAAAAAGTTCTCTAATTTTGGGTCATAAGTTTTTAAAATATCTACCAGCTCTTTGAAATTTCCTTTATTGCACGATTCTCGTTTTTCGTCACGTCCTCGGAAAGAATTTTCTTGTGAAGATAACTATATAACGGCATCTATTAACCTCTTTAATATTTCCCTATTCTCACGGACCTTTTCGTTAACATTTTCTATTTCTCTCTTATGTGCAGAATCCAAGAAATTTACAATGTTTTGTTTACCAAACATTTCGAATTTAATGCAAGATGAAATGTGCTCCAGGGATGTTTCGTGCCTTTCTAAACCTCGCGACAAATTTTGCAAATTATTAAACCCGGCCCTGCCCCAAATTGAGGATTGATCATTAGTAAATAATAAACATCTCCAACAATATAATTTGTTTCTAACTGTTGATACCGTTAACCACTCGACTTTTTTATAATTGCTATCACAAAACCCTCTGTTTTGTTTACCACTTTTAAAAACTAACGAAAGCATTGCTGGTGTAGGCCTGGCATTTCTTTTAATTCTTACCTTTTCGTCATAAATAAGAGTAGTAAATCCATTTAATAATAAATAATCCACCACGTCTGGACAACAAGACATGTTGTTGAGAATATTTTCACCTAGAGCACTTATTTCTAGCCCGCCTATCAAATGTTTTATGTATTTATACGTCAAGTTGTTCTTATAACCGGCTAAACGCAACTGTCAGACGTCAGTTCGTTTTCTTTGTGAATCACCTGACTCTTGAATGACCTGTGCACATGCGCTATAAAGAACTGAGATCTGGAGGCTAGCCTCATACTTGGCTATTCCAAGTGTTGCTATTTTACACAGCGCAAAGAAATTCAAGGTCATTCATGTTATAAGTAAATGCGGTAAAGTTGGAAGCTATTTCGTATTAGCCTCCAGCGAACCGCAGTGTTCATTCAGTAAAAGACCGGCCGACCGGGAAATATGCATACAAAGACTATCCGGACTGTAACGTTATAGGTATGTTTGTGGAAAGGAAATGCAAAAATGTTATATATAAACTGAAAATTAATTAATGAATAATAAACAATAAAAAATATTGAAAATTGAGATATACCTAATAGAAATTTCTTAAGATATTACTTTTGAAGATATGGTGGTTCTTCCAAGGGGAGGCTCAGCCTCCCCTGCCTCCCCTGACGAGCCGCCACTGAGAGAAACACGGCGCACGGAACAGACAAAATAAACAACGAACTGCTACACTATGGACTGGACAGCATAAAGCAGCTAACCCTAAAAATAACGACCAACGCATGGATGGAAACTACACCCCTGCCTGTGGAGTGGAACACAACCATACAGATACCGCTCCACAAAATTAAATCACCGCAACACGTAGATCATTACAGAGGAATAACACTCTGCATTGTAGGACACAAATATTAGGCACAATTCTTTCTCAAAACAATGAAAAAATACATTGGCGAACTACCAGAATATCAAACAGCATTCATCAAGGGCAGATTCACGGACGACCATAGGTACACCACCAGACGGATCCTGGAAGAAAAGTGGAAAGAAGAAACAAAACAACATATAGCCTCAATTGACCTCCAAAGGGCATTTGATACCATAAGTCATGAGGCTATAGTCAACACTTTACGCAACAGGGGAGTGCCGTATTACCTAATAAACAGGATAATAAAAGCATGCCTACACGAAGACAACGCAATACAATGGTTTGGACAAATGACGCAATCAAAAATGAAGAACACAGGAATCAAACAAGGATTTATGCTATTCCTCCGACTATTCACCACAGTTCTGGATCAAGTGATAGAAAGCACAATAAAGAATAATCAAAATTTCAATGAAAACGCTGAAACGATAAGGCCTCCCATCCTGGTTGCATACGCCGGCGATATACTCATCATCACCGAGGAAGAACAAGACATCGTTGAATTTCTAGGAAACGTGACACCGCATCTGGACTCCTCTGGAATGAAAATAAACTTCAAGAAGGGCTTAATAGTGGTGCGAGACCCACTGACTATATGTTTTAATGGCTTTCTCTTTTGGCATAATAGGTCCTGCGTAAATTTGGCCGATCGTTGTTTAATAAATTCTTTGGCCTGTTTATGTCGTGGGAAACTTTTCCACCATGTAAATGTAGCTTAAGCGTCTATTATTCAAGCTCTCGCTGCACTATATAAAGGAAAACATGGAACCCAGAGTATGACAGGCGGCATCAGAATCGTTTGAAACAACGCAACGCTTTCTAAATCGGTGCCACACCATAGCCAATGTACCTACAGTTATTAGTTTTCTGTTTGTCTTTGCAAGATTATGTTGAACAATTATTATAGTTATAACTGATCTAAACATTAATCATGTTAATCTGTTGAAGGTTTGATTATATTTTGCTTAGACGCAGTGGTTGAGGAATAGTTACATATTGCAAAACATTTATAAAAATAAACCTCCTAAAATCTTAAAAATAAGAACAATTCAATTCGAAGTACCCATAAAACACGTGAAAATATTTTACCATATAAATTATAATATTCCTATAACACAAACAAAAACGCTTCTATTCTATTATCAATTAATTAAATTAAACGAAGTCAATAAAGTATTGATGAATTGAGCAGTATAAAGCACATATTTTGTTAGCTAGCAGGTGAATGACTCTATGGTAATAAATCATTTTCCGTTGATGGCCCGCTAATTAGAGACTTTACCATCTATTGAACCACATTATGCGTTTCTAAACGACCTTAAGAGGGTGTCATTTCACTTAACCCTTAATGTGGAACACATGTTTTAAACACATGTGTATAATATTGGGGGAAACAAATGCTGATATGTTTGAAACCGATATTGGAATATTTTTTTACTATTAGAAAAATTAATTTAGTAGACCGTTACATACAGGGTACTTAATTCTAAATTATTGCACAAGATTTTAAGGAGCGATTCATGTATTTCAAGACAATGATTCCATATAAAAATTGTTCCTAAACTGCTTATTGTTTAAGATACAGGTTGTTGTGGTTCTTCTGAAATTTGGTCTGTTTCTATATATGTTAGAAATCTTCTGGTTAGTTTTAGTTTTGCTAGCGCACGAGTGGAGTATGGATGCATATAGAGGTTCAACTTAAAAATATATACAGAGTCTCACCTTTCGCCTACACATCATCATATCCTCCCCAGTTTTGTTCTGATCAACTTCAAATTTTTGTCAGTTATGTAACTCTCTTCCAAATTGAAATCTAGATTTACTGATTTCTACTCTATAATTGTTATCAAAAGTATGTTGAACAATACTAGACTTTTCAGTTCTTCCATTTTTAACGTGAGCCATGTGGCTTTTCATTCAAAAGTTGTTGCAATCTGTCTCCCGATATATGAACCACAGACCACAGGTAAATCGGAGTTCGTAATTTATTTATTTATTTATTTATTTATTTATTTATTTATTTATTTATTTATTTAACAATTCACTACCCAACGAGCATTCCAATTATAGGGTAGGAAATAGTAAGTATTTACAAAAATATAACGTATGAGAGTAGAATACAAAGTAAACAAATAAAAACAAAGATGAAACAAAGCAAACAATTTTAAATTATGCAGTTAATCTTTTTATCGCAGCTACATTGCAGTGAAGTATATCAAACTGATCTTGTAGATTATTATAATTCTCACACATTTTGTATAGCGGCGAAAATTCCTGGACGTTAGTTCGGGGAGTCGACAAATAGAACAATGAGTTTTGCCTAGAACCAGGTCTAGGAGTTCGAAAATTTAGATAGCGCCGCAATCAGTTATATTATGTATTATTTTAAAAAGAAAACTTTGCTGTGAAATAGTTCTACGAGTCTCCAGACTCGAGAGTGAGGTTCAGTCTGAGGATAACCAATAGCAGGATAGACACCATCTTCCTTATGACTCAAAGTCTTTAAAAACGCCTCTGAATTCCCTCTATGCTCTGTATATGTGTGTTATAATGGGACAACCAAATAATTGACGAATATTCCAATTTGGATCGAACAAACGATTGATATAGTAGTTTCAGTGTGTTAATGCCGTTAAAATCGCGAGAACATCGTATTATGAATCCCAACGTTCTGAAACTTTCATTAGTGATGGTGTTTATATGGTAATTAAATGATAGTTTGGTGTCAAATGTTACACCTAGGTCGCGGAATGTTGATGGACGTGTAAGCACTGAATCTTCTATACGGCAATTAAAATTCTACATATTGGTGTTTATTAGTAAAAGTTAGGACATTACACTTTCTTATACTCAACTGTAATTTGTTTAAATTACACCATTCATTAATTTTATCAAGGGCACTTTGTAATACCACACAGTCACTCACATCATTTACTTTATTGTATAACTTTATATCACCTGCGTATAAAAGACAATTGACGCCCAATTCCTCTGCAATGTCATTAATGAAAATGTTGAAGAATAATGGGCCCAAAACAGAGCCTTGGGGTACACCGTAGGTAGATACGAATTCCGCAGATCGTTGTCCACGGTATTCAACACGGTGATGTCTATTTTCAAGATATGATTTGAAAAATAACAACAAATTTCTTGAGAAGACAAATTTTTGAAATTTAGAATATAAAATACTGCGATCTAGTCTGTCAAATGCTTTAGTAAAGTCTGTGTAAATTACGTCAACCTGTGAGTTAGTGTCGATATATACTGAGTTATATAAAAGAGATTAGTTGATGTAGATCGTCCCTTGAAGAAACCGCGCTGGTAATCAGTAATGCGGTTTTTTGCATAAGAAAATGTTGGTTCATGTAACAGAATTTCGAACGCTTTTGAGAAATTGTTGATAATCGTTGTAGGTCTGCAATTCTCAATATTATTTTTATCGCCTTTTTTATATACAGGAATTATTTTAGAACATTTTAGTGCATCAGGAAATATATTAGATTTAATGGCTAAATTAAATAAAGATGTAAAAGGAACTGTGAGCACGCTAGCACAATCATGTAGTATGAAGGCTGGAATTTTGTCAGGGCCCATTGTGTATTAAGGCTTGTTTTTTTCAAGGAATTTAAAACTTCTTGTTCTGTAAACCGTTCGATTGTTAAGAAATCGGTTTCTGAGTCAACAAGAAGGTCCTTGATTGATGGATTAGAGGTAATATATGAACTACAAAAGCATTCAGCGAAACCACTAACTACTTCCTCGTTGCCTATATAATGTTTATCTTCATAGTTCATAGCTGTTGGTAAATTATTACTAGATTTTTTACTGTCGATAAACTGCCATAACTTACTGAGATTGAGTTTTATATTACTTTCAATGTCGCGACAATATTTTTTATATTCAGTATCAACCTGCTCTTTGATATATGTTCTAAATAATTTAAACTCATCGAGTGCAAGAGGATCCTCACGGTTCTTGTAATCACACCACGGCCACCACGCTCTATGTTTTAAGTTAAGGCTTTTAATTGATTAACAAATTTAGAATTCCATTAATTGATTAGGTAGATAGCTAGGATCTATCTTCCTAATCAATTTATCACGTGCTATCTGTTGTTAGGTTTGGGTTTCTTCGCATATTTTGCATTGTATTTATGTGATTATTTGTCATGCGCTTCCTTGTAATAAAGACAATCCTCTTTTAGGTGATTGTTTCTTTTACAGTGGTTATTCATATTAGATAATTTGTACTTATAATTTGAAAAACTGCCTTCTTCATTTTAAATTTTCCATGTGCCCTATTTCGTTAAAATTTGTCACCTGAATAAAAATGATTCATATGTAGCACTTTTGCACTGGTAACATTTTCATCATGACTGAAGGGTCTATTTTCACGAAAGAAATGTTTAAATTGTCCTCATTGAGCATTTCTTTTGCAGTAATTATAAAGTGGTAAGTATTTAGCGTTCGCCATTGGAAGTTTGAATGTTCCCTTTGTTGATGAACAGCTGAACAGAAAATTCACTAAATATGCTTTTAATAAAATAGACAGTCAAATATACTTGTCTAATCACGCACGCTCTAATGTTTTACAAAATATTAGCTTCCGCGAAATACCTGGGCCCATAACCTGTTGTTAGGTTTGGGTTGTATTTAATAAAAAATACCAGTTTATAATTTAGCATTTATTATGTGTTTAAATCACAAGAGTGCAGGCAGAACTAACTAAAAATATTCTATATTGTTAAAATGCCCTTTTAAAGTACTTGAGACTTGAGTGTGTTATTCTTGACTAGGCTCTGTTCCCAGAGCCATACATTTAAATTAATAATACAAATGTAATAATGTACGCTTATTTATCGTATGGTTTTTGTAAACAAAAAGTGTCAATACGTAATATCAATTGTTCTGACGTAATATCACTATCAACTGTTCTTAGCTGTAACCTTAATGAATGCCATCTTTTTTGAAAATTCCTTAAACCTTAAAGTTATAGGCGTGTCTCTGAGTAAATAGAGATTTCAAATCTTGCAGAATATTTATGTTTTTGAGTCTTCCTTGCCATCCTTATTTCTGCAGCATTATGCAGTTTCAGATTTTGCATTTTGCAGTTGCCATTTTAAATTCTTAAGTTGCGTTTTTTATTTTCCATTTCGCATTTGTATTTTGGTTGCATTTTGCTTATGGGTTTTAAAGTGAGATGATGAGTTTTTTGCGCCAAGCGACGCGTCTAGAAACAAACGGTAATAAAACTGCAATGAAAACCTACCAACTTGGCACCGGTTGCCAACATATGCACTAGTTGATTTTAAAATGTGCCACCATATTCCACGCAATGAGCATCAACAACTAAATATCAAAATATCGACTACGAATGAATTTTCTTACAATAGCTCAAGCGATAAAAAGAAAAAAAGTTCTTCAGAGAGACTAGACGCATGCCGAGTCGCTCCACTTTAAATCGTATAAAGACCGGTCAAACTTTGAGCGAATAAAAAAATATATATACGGTATTGTGGCTAAAAAAATTCTGCTTCACGCAATATAAGTTTGAAATCAAGCAAAATTAAAAATAAAGTGTGGTGAACAGTATCTGAATAAGTCGGTGGCATCTTGAAGTGTAAAAGTGGCTAAAAGTGCATCCAAAAGCAAGGGTTCAGTGATGTTTTTAAGTGGATGGTACCCACTTATCAACATCTGGAAGGATGAAAACTAATTGAATGACAACACGCTAATTTCTAAGAAGGATGAAAATAAGTGTAAGTAGTATGGGAATACTACAGAAGAAAGATGAAAGCTAAGCACACAAAGGGGAAAAATAGATAAGTCTAGTCTATTAATATTAATTGTCACTGTTTTATTATTTTTTAGTTTTAGTTTATTACACAACAGAGAAAAAATTTTAAAATAAAATTGAAAAGGTATTACAGCGAGATAAGGCATTTCCACCGTAAATGGATATTTACCTGTGGAACGGTTGATAAAAAAGGCTCCCTGCGGCGACAGAATGTATGTATGTCTTGGCAGACAAACGAAGTGAACACAAGCGGGTGGAAGAAGATGCACACTGCCAGATTCAGAAACAGAAGCAACAGAAGACTTGGAGGAAGAATAAATAAGGAGATGATGATGGAGATGGAAACTTAAGAGAACTATGGGAACTAAAAAGAAGCATCTTTAAAACGCCTACACTTCCCATCCTATATTCCTACCCCATGCGCCATGTGTCTCTCGCTGCTGACAACAAGCATGTCTCAAGTCCAACCCAGCGTATGCAGCCGGTCCGGCGGTATATAAAACATCCGAGGTTTGGTTCCGGCACGCGGTTTGGCCGTCCGTTGGGCGTATTCGGCGGACGATAAAGCTGCGTGTTGGAACGAACCTTCATGGATGCCCGGAAGCGGCAGCAATGTTCACCTTACGCTGGCAAATTAATCAACCAACCAACCAATCAATAGCTCAAGCGATGAAAAGAACAATGACTAATAGATATTTCAAAATATTTCCTCATCGTCAACTGCTTCCTTTAATTCTGTACCTAATTGATATAATTATGTGATATAATAATACCTAGTTAATAATGCATTTCTAGTTTAACATTTGCAGAATGTGGCGTGACTTTAATATACTTATGATTAGATAGCTGTAGGTGTCATACCGGAACACAATTTTCATCTAGTAATAAAAATAACAGTTTATCTGCAAACATGTATAATTAACATTATTTATAATAACGATGGTTTAATGTAAATTATTGTCTGGTGTAGATAAATTAAACTAAATCAAATTAATACTCATAACATAATTAAAATAATATGCAATGAAATCAGTTTTTACTTGTGCTTTTTTTATCTGAAATAATTGATTTCTGTAATTCGTTATTTCGGATTTGGCTGCATGTTCCTGGAGCCTGGTGAAAAGTATTTTTTTCACTTATCTTTATTTATTAGCTAACTTAGACTCTTCATACTGTAAAAAATTACCACTCTAACCTGGCAAGTTCTTTTAGCAAATTGCTCATTTAGTGTTTGTAGTTGTTAAAATGATATACCGTTTTTTATGTTTTACTTTAGAAAAAAAGATATTGCTATTTTACTGCAAAAGAAGCTCGTTGTGAAATTATTTCAACAATTAGGAATTCGAATGAAATTACTTGTAGTTATAAGCAAAATAGAAATAAAAATAAAAAATTTCCTCAAATTGCCTTCCACCAAGTTGAATGTGAGCGCGCAGCGTCTTTTAAAAAAGATCTTATTACCTGCGACATTTGTTTGTTGCGCGGCTTCATTAGTACGGTGTCTTAATTGATTTGCATTGTTGGTTTAGCATAGACCTTCTCCTTTATGTAACCGCGGTAGAAAAAATTAGTGGATTTAAATCCGGGGGCCGGGGAGGCCACAAAATGGGACCAAGATAGCCGATCCATCTCTGTGGATAAGTCTGATCCAAATAATTTCTCACATCTCATGTGTAATGAGCTGGACAGTCGCCACTTTAATTTCACAATAAGCTCCTTTTGTAGTAAAACAGCAATATCTTTTCCTATAAAGTATAACACGGAAAATGTTATAGCATTTTAAGACCTACAGTAAATGAGAAATATTTTAAAATAAATTGCCAGGTTCGAGTGGTAATTTTTTTTACAGTAAGAGTCTAAGTTAACTAATAAAAAAAAACAGCTTATGAATCAGGATGTTCCTTTTTCAAAGGTATGGCACTATCAATTTTATTTAGGACTGTGATCAATAGCAGGACTATTCAGCGTTGAGTAACAAAAATTAGAATCTTAAGATGTAGAATTTTGTACCCATGGCACTCAAAAAACTGATCTAAGGTGTCGATTTTCACGAAATTCTTAAGTGTTAATATCTCAAAAACTAACAATTTTTTACCAAGGTCATATTTAGAATATTATGGTCAGGTATGAGCTGGCTTTCAGCCCTCCAATGACTGATGGTGAGTTTTGGGACATCCTGTATAATCAGAGAGTTTTCATCATAGATAATTCTATTGATACTAGCAAAAACTGTTCCAACAGTCGTCTCAATTATTTAGTTCAATGTTGGGCTATAAATAACAACCGACGATTTGCAAACTGAAAGGTAATTAATCATATGATGCAGCAATATTTACCAAAAATATCTGCTATAAAATTATGTATCTACTTATTTTACAAAATCATTCTGAAATTAATAATCTGTAGGTAATACCCATAATGAAACATATTCTTTATGGGATTTTGAGTCTTATTTTCTCTTTTGTAGATTTTTTCGAAATTTCACGTTTCAGATCACGTAGATTACGAAAATATAGATTTTTCAATTCCGTCAGTCTGTCTGTCTGTCCGTTGGTGTATTAACTAAAAAACTACTTGACGAAGAACAGTCAAATTTGGTAGGTAGCTGACGCTACTGTCAGCGAAAAAATAGTTAACCTTTCACTGGAAAATATACAAGGTGGACCGTATAAAGGGAATAAATAATGAAAGCATTTTGTTTTTGCTCAAATTTACACGATTCATGACATTCTAAACCTATTTCCGAAAAAAAATATTTTAAAAATTTTTTACCACTAGAATAGATGGAAAAAAAAAATTTTATTGCTCAAATTTCAAATTTCCACGTTTCATGACATTCCAAACCTATTTCAAAAACAGTTAAAAAAAATAATTAAACAAATATTGAAAACATTTTAACCACTAGGTATGTACTATAGAATAGATGATGAAAAATTTTTTTGCCACTAGATTACATGAAAAAATATTTTGTTTGCTCAAATTTAAAATTTCTAAAAATATTTTAAAGAACGAAATTTTTTAACCATTAATATACTTCCACACCACTACGTTAATGTGGAACTGAAAATGTCACAGATGGCAATAATATTTGGCATATGCACCTATTACAGTTTTATTGAAAAATGTACAGGGTGCTCATCCCAAGAAATAATTCAACCACATATTTTGTAAAGGTATTTGCGCAAGTCTTCCATATTTGGCACCTGTTATTTAGTATTGAATTTTTGCTATCGGATGACCATTCTGTATATTTGTTTGACCAAAAGTCATCATGTTTTCTTTGTAATAAGATAACTATATTTCGATTATTATTCTCAACGTCATTTCGTAATTAATCATTTTTTATAGTAACCGCCATGCATAAATAAAGAGGTAAGTTCTGTGTAAATACCTTTACCGATTTTTTACCAACATTTTTGAAAAATTTTGTACCACTAGAGTAGATGGAAAAAATTTTTTTTGCTCAAATTTAAAGTTTCCACGTTTCGTGGTATTCTTTTTTTTACCACTACCATAGAATTGATGGAAAATTTATTTTCTAACTCAAATTTACAATGTCCACGTCTCGTGACATTCTAAGCCCATTCCAAAAACGTTTGAAAATAAAAAAAAATAAAACATTTACAAATTTTTGCCCACCACAAAATACAAAATAGATGATGGAAAAAAATTGTGTTTGCTCAAGTTTAAAATTTCCATGTTTCATGACATTTTAAATCTATTTCAAAAAGAATATAAAGAAAATTCATAAAAAAAAAGTGTTGAAAATATTTTAACCACTACTATAACAAAATAGATGAAAAATTTTTTAACACTAGATTACATGAAAAAAAAAATGCGTTTGCTCAAATTTAAAATTTCCACGCTTCATAACATTCTAAACAAAAATATTACATTTTTTACCACTAGTATACTTCCACTCCATTGCGTGAACGTGGAACTGAAAATGTGACAGATGCCAATAATATTTGGCATATTCACCTATTACAGTTTTATTGAAAAATGTACAGGGTGGTGATCCCAAGAAATAAATTCTCAATGTCATTTCGTAATTAATAATTTTTTAGAGTGACCGCCATGCACAAATAAAGAGAGAAGTTCTGTGTAAATACCTTTACCGATTTTTACTTCCCTCGCATACCGAAGGGAAGTATTGTTTTGATTGATGATTGTTATTACAAAATGCATTGACATTTCTGCCTAAAAATATTAATGAAAACTGTTCACTATGATTAAACATAAAAATAACTTAACATACCGCCGTCCTTGAAAGGACACATTATAAAACATGACAAAATAATACATGTTAGAATGTATTAAATAGGAAAAAGAATTCTTCAAAAAGACATTATTAAATGTTCTTTACGGATAAACTTGTCTCTATTAGAAGAACGCATATTTTTATTATTGCGCGCTGTACTGTGTTATTCGTAGTTTTTACAGTCACCACACGCACTTTATTGTCAACTTCTGGATGTAATTTTTCCTACAGGCCAACATAATGGCGGTACACTTTCTGCTTTCAGCAAAACCATTGCTCCAAACTGTACATCGTTGGATTGGTTTTGTCTCCACTTGCTTCTTTGTTGAAGGGATGAGAGATATTCGTTTTTCCAACGATTCCAACAATGTTGTAGTAATCTTTTATACAGGGTCAACCTGTTGTGGGAGCTATATCTTGTACATTAATTTGTGGAATAGCCGTTAATACATCTCCTATTAGGCAATGACTAGGCGTAAGGAAACTGAGGTCGTTGGGATCTTCCGATAAAGGGGTTAAGGTCTTGAATTTAAAACCGCCTTTATTTGAACGAATACAGTAAATAGATGGTTGTGAGGTCTATTCTCATTCAGCGCGCAATTTTGCTGCTAGTCATTTTCAATTGATTAATTCAGAAAGGAACCGATTCTTAAAAATCTAATAGGAAAAAATTCTATTCTAAAACAATGGTAGCATTTTTTTAGATTGATTTGAAGTTTTCTTAAGTGCCAAAATTGCTATTGAACGTTGCCATGCGCCTACGTCAGTTGATTTGTACGTAGATACATATGGAAACACTCTACAGATAGCAATCCTTAACTGAACCACTTGATTTTTTTAAATCCGCTGTCAGAACACAACTCTGCAGAATTCCATAATGATCTGTCGAATAGTTCAGTTATTCTAAATAATTATTCTACTCTTCGCCAAACACAAAACGAAGAGTATATTGCCTTTGATTGATATATTTCTAAAACTGGTAATATAGCTCGTAGAGAAAAAGTTATCATATCTTCATATCACTGTGTTCATGATTGAATTCTGAACAACTCGTTTGCTACTTCGCAATTAACAAGATGGTATACCTTGGAGCACTAATTGACAATGCGAATATGAATGGAAGTGAGTACCTTAACATCTATTTTACAAATAGGCGTTTGGTTTTAAAAATGAAGAAGGTATGTTCTCAAATAAGTTACTCGGTAGACCTTGAATATATCATTTTCGTTTTAGCATTTAAATAATAGTTTATTTGGTGCCAAAATCCACGTCAAAATCAGTACTTAATATTGAACTATTATTTCTCGAAAAAACATTTAGTTCAAAATGATATCAACATATTAACATTGTACAATGAAAGTTAACATATCTGGTTGTCATTCTAATTAATACTAACATGGTAATAGATACCTACCGTAAAAATAATATTTTTGGCTAAATTAAATACTTAATGGTAATCAATCTGTAAAGACGAAGTGATTTGTGATTATATCGAATAAAGAGAAGGAGGCCGGAAAATTAGTCAATTCCATTAAAAACTATCAAATAAGTGGATGTAGTTAAATATTATTTATGATCAATGAGTGCGTAAGAAAGACAGATTCGAATATTTTAACTACCGATATTCTATTTCTAGTTTTTGTAACACTTTAATGATAAAGTTTACACTAATAAATGTCGACGATTCGTTATTATACCCATTTAATTTAATCAAATGAGTATTTCAAACGAACCAAACTTTTTAATTGTCATAATGGAAGAGGCAATTGATTTGTCATAAAATATAGTCTATATAAAAATATAGACTATATTTTATTAGAATTTTAGAGCAAAATGTGAGTAAGGCTTTTGATTATGCACACACTGTCTCTTAGGTCTGAACAAATTTTATTTTTATTATTTACATTGCGTGTAAATATAGTTTGAAATGTTGTAAGTCTTTTTAACAAGATTATTTCAAAATTAATGAAAGTTACGATAGAAAAGTGGCCGACGGCGAATACCTGTTAGATAGGATGGATAACTTTCGCTAGATTTAATTATTTTCAAATTTTAAACATATCAAATAGTATGCTCCCTATTGAAATTGTACCATATCCTCTATACAGGATGGTCGCCAATAGCGTGTAAACTAGCACGTTTTAAATTACTTTTTATTATAATTTCAAGTGAACGGTTTCTAAGGTTTTTGGTTAAGTACACATTAATACGAACAATATATAAGATATCCAAACTACAATACACAGAGTGAGTGCCTTTCAGGTTTGAACGAACGTTGACAATAATTAAAATACGAATGAAAATTACACTTGAGCGTTCTTACTGTGAGTACCTACACACACAAACACGATAACTTATATTTTATAGAAAATTGTTTAAAAAAGGGCTACTTGGACCATCCGTGGTAAAGTGTGGAAGCCATCTTTCTTTACTAATTTTGGGGTGCTAAAAACGGATTCGTCACCCGCTTTGGCGAACAGTCTCGGGAGCACATTAAATAAACAACCCTTATTTTGGTTGGGATGGGTATAACAGTATTTAGAAGCAATTACATCATAACCCGATAATAGCCATTTAACGAGGAGTTTTGTTTTTTTTATAAATAAATAACCGTATATTCGATTTTGGAACTCAGTAAGTTCCAAAATCGAATTTCCTGTACTAAGAATAACTTTTTGTTGCCAGTTCTAATATCAGTTTCGTTAGGTAAATAGAAAAAAAGCAAACATTCTAAATTCAACCCCTCACCCCCCCCCCCCCCCCCCTCACCATTCATCTCCCATACGAACGAAAACTATAATATAATAAGTATTTCTTAGTTTGAGCAAAATGCTATGTAGATTATACGACATATAAATTGTACTTTACAATGTTGTTATAATGTTACTTTTAATGAAATTGTTATCGAATAACTGGGAGTTGCAATGGACGACGGGTAACTGTTTAAATAATAAAAATAGAAACTTGGAGTATAATCAAATAAACATTTGCATTCGGTCACACCTGTCTGACACTTCGACTCGTTTAGAATTCGTACTGCACCAGGATACCATAAATTATGCGCAGCTAACAATTTAAGTGTCTGCAACTTCAGCTAAAGGAAATTCGACCAAACCAGGTCGAAATTACGTAATGTTTAAGTTCACTTGGTGTCGCTATGGTACCTATCAGATATAGGTCAATTATTGGACAAACTAATGCCCATAAACACGAGTCTAAAATAGTAATTTTTGAAACCGTATTTATCGGCCCCCTGGAGCCGAGTGGGGGGTGGGAGGCGGGAGGTGGGAGGTGTAACTTTTATGTATGTCATTTCTTATGAGATCTTGAAGGCCTATGCCAAATTTTAGCGTTTTCCGTCGAGAACTTTCCATTTTATAGGTGCTTTGTGAAATTTTCAATTTTTGCTTAATTCTAAGTCTAAAATGACCTTGTACCTTTTTTTTGGACCATGGGAAAATTGTAACTTTTGTACATGGTCTCAAATACTTATAACAAATGTTTTGCCGCAAAGTAGAAGTGCTATTCATTCGGTTGGATCATGACCAATTTTTAAATTTGCCGCGCTTTTCTGTACCAGAAATTGTAACTTTTTTTTATCAGCTCAAAATTGTACAGATCGTCGCATACCGCAGTTGTTAGCAGGTATTCGTTCGGTTGAAAAATATTATTTATTCCATGGCCCCGGGCCCAAAATCAGACCACTTTGGTCAGTATACCATAATTGTTAGCAGGTATTCAAAATAGTCGATTTTGCACACTGGCTCTTAAGCTATAACCTAACAGGTCAAATATACATGTTTAACTTATTTTTCACGTCAATACGACATGTCAAAAAACACCATTTAGGTTGTACCGACATCGAATTTATGTCCTATATCACCCATCAAAATTGGTGGGGTAACCTGTTCGACGTGCAGTCGATACATTTCAAAATATTGGGAAGCTTTAAGTACCTTAATTTGTCAACGTTATACGCTATCCGTTATACTGCGCATGTGCAAAAATAACCGAATGTTAATTATTAATCGACAAAGATTTACGTTATTTGCGGTAGAATAACGTACATTTAATAGCGTGTGATGTTTTACAGGGTTGCACAGTAGGGAACATGACAGGACTGCTGCTGAACTTTGAAAGACATATTTTAGATCCCTGAAATGATTTGGACATGCTAAGCGGCGATGCCTGTGAAATACTTTCGATGCCTTTGAAATGGAAATAAACATTATAGCTATTCACAGTGAAGTCTCAAATATTCGATCTGTACCACTTGTTACATGCCCCGATCGAGTCCTAATCACATCTGGTATACCTACGCAAAGCTTGGACCACACTTACAATATAGTTCTTCTCGAAACGAAGATTTAGTTGAGCAAAAGATGTGTCAATTTCTTCCAAGTTAAAATGGATTTTGGATTCACTTTAATAAAGGGCTCAGAAATTTCCCCCAGAATTACACCCCTAATTAAATTATGATCTACTACTCCTTCGGGGTTTCTTCTTCGAATTATTTCTTCGATACTGTTCTAATCCTACTATAATAACGTAAACTTTAAACCAAATCTTTGAAAATAAACGAAAAGTGAGGTTATATTTGTTTACATTGTTTAGGTACGTCACGTAACGTCAAGAAAGTATAATATGGTTTCAAAAACTCAAAACTTTAATAACGGAATTCATTATTTTCGAGCTAATGCGCATGTGCAGTATAACGTTTTGCGTTTAACATATTTGCAAATTTAAGTGGCCTAAAATCCCCCTATTGTTCTGATTTCTAACTTTACATTCTTGCACAGTAATATTCTCTCTCCCTTTTTTTTTATGTGGCACTATAGAACTAGTCCAATCAGCCAGATATAAATAACATTCTCTTTAAAAACTGTAAAAAACACTCCGCAATGTTGAGGTGTTAGGACTATATGTTTGCTCCGATTTATCCTACAGCAGTATTAAGTTATTTAGATAGGTCTATCTGTAAAATAATATTTGTATAAAAATAAACACACTTTTCACCTACTTCTGTAAACATTATTCAGCTAATACATAAAAGTTCATAAACATTTTATAATAACATAGGTGTGTCACTACATAGATGCGTATTTTTCATATCGCATACCGTATATTTATTGATGAATGTAGGTAGATAATAGCTGATACTATCGAATTCAGATATTGTCAATTATTTCGCACGTATTTATTGTCTATAATGTATTACAATACAAATCTTATTATATCAGTTCTACTGTAGAAGCTATTGCATATTAATAAATTAACAAGCTAACCATTACACTCGTCGTCGATTTACCGGAGTTTTTATATAATTGTTGCCCATAGGATAGTCTTTGCCGGTTTTTTGTCAATAATGTTAGTTTTAGACATCTTTTGTGTAATTGCAAAACATAGATTTTTCTAAACTTAAATAATTAATAACTCTTTTATTCATTGATCGATATTGTTCAAAAACAATAGGGTTCTACCTCTAGCTGTCCATATTTCAATACAATCGGACTTTTCGCTCTTAAGTTATCGTGCTTAAAGAAACGTGATGGACGGACAGACGAATAGACAGGCAGACAGACAGACGGACGGACGAACATTTTGAAAGTTGTTCAGAATTCGATCACCAACACAGTGATATGAAATTTTTTTCTCTACGCGCGATACTATCCACTTTAGAAACGTGCCGATTAAATGCAATATACTCTTCGTTTTATATGCGAACAGGATGATAATTCAAATAAAGTATCTGTTTTTAAATAGATTTCTCTATCTGCTATTTCTCTGTATAGGTTGATTCAATGATGCAACAACAAAATTCGAGGGACGATTCTTGTAAAAAAAAATCGGTAAAGGTATTTACACAGAACTCCCCTCTTTATCCATACAAGACGGTCACTTTAAAAAAATATTAATTAAGAGATGACATATGAGCATTATAATCGCTATGTAGTTAGCCCTATTATTACAGAGAAAACCTGATAACTTTTTTCCGTCATCTACTATATAGTGTTGGTTTTTTTTTAATTGTCAAAACATTTTTTTGTTGAAATAGGTTAAGAATATAATGAAACATGGAAATTGTATAATTGAAGAAAAAAATGTTTTCCATCATCTATTCTATTGTAGTGGTAAAAATAATAAAAAATAAATATATTTTTTAAATTTTCAAAAGAAATTTCTTTCTTGAAATATGTTTAGAATGTCACGAAACGTGAAAATTTTAAATTTGAGCAAAAAAAATTTTTCCATCACCCATTTTATAAAAAAATTTCAAAATTTTCAAAATTTCAAAATTTTTTCTATTTCAAATTAAAAAAAAAAATTGAGGTAGGTTTAGAATATCATGAAACGTGGCAATTTAAAATTTGAAAGAAATTCTGTTTTTCCATTATCTATTTATTCCGTTTTAGACGGTCCACCATGTATATTTTCCAGTGAAAGTCTAACCATTTCTTAGGTGGCAGTGGCGTTAGCTACCTACCAAATTTGGCTGTCTTCCGTCAAGTAGTTTTGTAGTTAATGCACCAACAGACCGACAGAGAGACAGACTGACGGAATTGAAAAACCTATATTTTCGTAATCTACATGATCTGAAACGTAAGAATTCGAAAAAATCTCGGAGGGTGATTTTTTCTCGAATACAATACTTCCCATCGGTATGCGAGGGAAGTAAAAAAGTAAAAAAAAGGAAATAATATTTGCTAAAATATTTCCTAAATGCACATACCAAGGAAAAGTGTCTTCGTAGTGGCTAGTCTTGTACAGGGAAACTAACCAGTGGCGTTGCAATTAGGGCACGTTGGAATCATGGAACCTCACACGGATGGTAGACAATTCGAACACATTTCATAATTGATCAAAGTTTTTTCGCTTGCACTGTAATATTTAATAACATGATCGTAAATTATTACTATATTCCGTTGCAATTAGACGGAGTGTTCTTAGCTATATTTTAAACAATGTTAATATGAAGCGGTTTCTTCCGGGTGTTGCCGTGGTCGTCGAATTTGCCTTGACGTTTCGCTGATCCTGCTATCAGAAGCTAACAGCATGATTAAGTCGAGTTCGACGGCCACGGCAACACCCGGACGAAACTACTTTTTGGACAATGGAAGTAAAAGCCTGTATTCTACTATTGTTGAATATGTTAAGTTCATCTTTTACCATTGGTAACGTTGTATAAACATCTACGAAATAATTCGACCCTCGTGTATCCTACTTCAGCAATATTATTGCTGATTCTTTACGTTATTTTTTGCTGTCAACTTCTCTTGTTAAAACTTTTGTCGGCTCTCAATTTATTCTATGTCTGTTCTCCTTAATCTAAATTAAATCAGTGGAATTTAAAACCGCAATATTTATTTTACCCCCTCTGAGTTTACACATGTAGTCGTCATATGATGTATTACTATCGTTATCTAAATATTACTTCTGACCAACTGATCTAAGTTATCAAGAAAATCAATTATGAGACATAGTAGAAATATTTCCTACATAAAGTCTACAAAAATGATAAAAATCGTTGATGAAACTAAAAGCCCGTACTCCGTAAATTTCTTTATCCAATGCTTATTCGGATAATATGAGTTTATTGGTAAACATTTTTCATCTTGAAAACTGCTGACCCTAGATAAAAAGTTTCCTCCATTCATTATCTTTATCTCCTTTCAATATATTTGGTATCTATTTTAAAATATAAAGAGGTTCCCGCTTGCTACATTTACCACTGCAAGTTGTCACAATTCATCAGTATAACCTCAGAAAATTTTTTGTAAGGATTAGAGGGAGTTAAACTTATTTTAATATCAATTATTATTATTATTACACTGTTAACCGGACGATTATCAAATCCGCCAAGAGCCATGAACACCGACTCCATCACCATGTGAATATTGAAGCCGTCCAGATTTTTGATAATACGAATCTGGTCAGATGACTCAAGAGCACCAAACCTTTCGAGCTAGTACAATGTTTAGATAGTGCAAAAGCAAAGTATAGTGCTATATAGCTGCTAGATATAATATAAGTATGTAATTAAATTATTAAAATCTAAGGAATATTAGTAAGTCCTTAGTTTTTTTTATATAGTATTAACTTAGGTTAGCACAATATTACCCATTGATCAACTCTTGGTCAGATTGTAATGTCAACAAAATATCCTTCAGGGTGCTTTATTAAATTAAAACAAATATATTATTATTTATCCGATGGGCGCTGAAGAAGGCCGAAAGGATCCACGGAAACTGTGTTAAGTAATTTTTTATAATAACTCAGTGATTAAAACATTATAAAGACCCGTTAAGGATTTTCATCTTGTAGAGGGTTTCTGTACATATAGACCGACTGATGGAGATGTATAGGACTTTAAAACTTAATAGAAGTCCAAATACATCTAAGAATGGTGTCATTTTTAGAGAACAATCTTCCCTTTCGCACTAAAATCAATTCCTTGCATTCCATTTAAAAATAAATTATCACCAAAATTGACAGCTGGAATGCTGAACGAGAACATAACACAACAGTACACAATAAATATTACAGAAAGCCAATGCTTGCTTGCAAGAGAATCAAAATATCGTTACTATTTCGAATTTTTAGGAATTGTTTACAAAAGTCTATGCGCTCTAGCAGAATTAGATGTATCTAGTAAATGACTTTTGTGAGGAGGGAAAAAACTGACCCTTCTTTGAAATTGTTTGGTATGTGCCATAAGACAAAGTCTGTTGCTCAATATTCTCAAATGTTTAGGATTGTTCTCCATTCTGCTTCTAATATGATCGATAATTACTTTTCTTTCTTTTACCTACTTGATCTTCACGAACTTTTTTCCTTCCCATAGTAAAAAGTGCTTTTATTCAAAGCAGCAACCAATGCAGCTGCTGACATTTGGACAACGCATCTGACATTTCAATCTGACAATATAGTGAAACTACACTAATAATATCTCTAAAATATCTCAATACCTATAAGCTAACTACTTGGTTTAGTAACAAGAGTAATTTGAGGCATAACTGAAGATCTAATCGTCTCCTAATGATGCCACCGTAGATGACGAAGCGCGGGTTGAGTGTTGATATTTGAGCGTAGTATTAAAGCGTTTTGGTGCTTGTAGAAGCTATTCCAGTCACACCGAGGCACGCGACGATTTCAGCCTCTTTAAAATTTGTTTATAGTTAAAAATGTGATACTATCGTTTAGTTCTTGTTGCATGCGGTCCCCAGTTAGATCCTAGATCGGAAATTGATGTGTAAAATATCTTGCAATAAGTACATCTTTGACTATACAGGGTCTCCCGAAATTCCTGCATTTCCCTTCACAGGCGCAGATTTCATTTCCAGAAATTAAGCGAAAAGTTCATATAAATTTGTGTTCGGAAATGTTTCCTAAGATAGCCTAATATATGGTTTTATTGTTTATCTCGAACATATTCTGAAACAGTTTCACGAGACTTGATGTAAGATTTTTCGTTAAGGCTTACTTTTGTATAGTACTGAATTAAATACCTGCTAATATTAGTGAAAAAGCTCTGTGTACAATCGGTGGTAAACACGATAAGCCGTTCTCTAGAAAAGCAGTTTAAACGTTTGGTAATGTGCGTTATGATTTTTGGAAGTAAGATTATGTCATGTATTTATTTAAATGACACACGTTCATAGGAACTATTTTTATTACTTTTGTACAACTAGTAGTCCCCAATCACCATGGTCTGTAGCTTTGGCAAAGCTTTTGAAATTTTGCTGCATAATTGCATATATCCGCATTACAAAACACTACCTCCTCTCAACACCATGGATTTATGATAGGCTGATCTGCAACAACCAATTTAGTGTCTGCTATTCAATATATATCTAAGTCCATTGACATGCACGTTCAAAGAGATGTAGTATATTTTTATTTCACAAAAGCATTCGACAGGCTTAATCATAAGATTCTAATTAGAAAACTGTCTAACATTGGAGCTTTGCAGAATCTTACATACTTCTTAAAGTCATATTTATCGGATAGAAAACAGTACGTCGCGTACAATGGATTCACGTCTACTGATTACGTCTCTTGTTTTGGTGTACCTCAGGGGTCTGTTCATGGACCACTCTTGTTTAATATATTTATCAGTGATACGGCATGATATAGCATAGATGTTTATTTTCGATGTGATATTTTATTTCTTAATATATGCAGATAACATCAAACTATGACATAGATTTTTTAACATAAGTGACGGCATCAAATTACAAAATAATATATTTAGCGCTTGGCGCGTCGAGAACAGTCCCACATTAAACATGCAAAAATGTAACGTAATGACATTTTCAACGAAGGATGTTAGTTATACATTTAACTACTCTCTAGAAACCGCACCTTTGACTCGACCGTCCTCGTTTAAAGACCTTGGAGTAATTTTGGACAAAAAACTTGTACTTAGATACGTTAATTTGCGACGTAAATTAAACGCTTCGTTCTATTATACGCAATGGGCATGATTTCTCAAATATCTCAACATTAAAACTATTATATTTTTCTTCTGTGCGATTTAAGCTAGAGTATGCGTCTCTTGTTGGGCAGCCCTGCTATAACCTTTATAGCTCTAAATTAGAAAATAAAATTTCAAGGTACATATCCACCAATTGGTTTTTTACAAGCGGTTTACTTCTAATGTCTTCTGTGAGTAACGTATCTGAAAGAAGTAACGACGTTGCCATAAAGTTCTTATTCATTATGATATTGACTGTAGTGAGATACTTCGGAGAATTAATCAAACTTTTTACCTTGCTATAAGCTGGACTAACATTTTAAAGTTTTCACCAATCAACAGTATGTGTTCTAGCTATAACTACAGGCACTACAGCCAGTATGATATCGATATTTTTAATAAATATATGTTATCTAGAATCATATATGTATATATGTACCTTTTTTCTCTTTGTTGCAAATTAATTCAACTCTCTGTTCTCTCTACTGTACTATATTGTTTTATTGTTGTATGCTCTTATTAGTTAGTATCTAAGTCATTTTTGTATAATGTATGTGTTGTTTCCCATCTTGTAAATGGTCTTGTACTGTTATAGATGGTGTATGAATAAAATTAAAATAAAATAAAACATAGATATATATAGGCGTTACTGTTAGAGGGCTGAAGGTCAGATACATGTTTTACTTTAGATAATTGTAGTTTTCTGACTATTTTAGGAATCAGTACCTAAATGAGAATATGGGAATTTCGGAACACCCCGAATATGAAAAAAATTACTTAATACAACAACTTTGGCCACTGTCAACTTTTCAACGTTATATTCTAATACCATTTTCCACAACTTGCATTGTAACTATTGAGAAATTGATCCTTCTTTACTTAACAGTCTGATAAAATTGGTAGGTACCTTTTTGTCGCAAGCTTTAGTCATTGCCTCCACTGATATCTTAGCCTTCCATCTTGAATATTAAAATTCTACAGTTTCTTATCTTGAAACAAGTTCTTCATCTCATATGCAAGCGGAGCTGTATTATAGATGTAAACAAATTGAGAGACCGGTAACCGGTAAACAGAACTGGGACCTTTTATCGTTACTTCTATACCAGAATTTGTTAGACCACCTACACTCCATACTGACAACGTGAAAAAACAGACCAGTAATTTCAAACATTAAGAACAATGTAATAATTTTTTCTTGTAGTTAGAATATGATTTAAAGTATGTGCCGATATGTTCCATAAATCTAGTATTGCAGTAGAATAGCCAATATAGACATTTTGTTCTGGCTACTAATTTGACATTATTATGAACTTAATATACTAAAATACCGCCAATATAAAGTTTATGTTTTTACTACAAACTATCATTTGTTTCAACTTACCAAAGAATGTAAATCCAAAATATCTACAACTATGCACACAAAAGAACAACAATCACAAAATATCCACAATAGTCACTGATTCACTCTAATAGAACACAATACAAATTTAATGCGGTCTAAATATATTCCACCGGTTCTAAAATTAGGTATGATTTTACAATCCAAATTTTCATATGAAAACCACGATAGTATGCATTCCTTTATCAATGTCCTTCGTGTGCATACGCACTTCGTTCGACACGGTCTCGATTGCAACTGTCGAAATGAAACGGGTTTCAGGCTTTCCTATATTAGAAAGCTCTTTGGGCGGTCCCACAAGGTAAGTAACCAAGGCATCGTGGGCGGAGCGAATGGCGGATCCGTCCAATCCAAAGGGAGAACTTCAATTGGCATGCTTCAAGTGTTTGTTGCTGTGAGGTGCTAATTTGTTGTTATCTACTGAATGTAATATCTGTAGGTGTTATATCTTGTAGAGATGCTACTTTGGTCTCTAGTAACAAGGTAAAATGAGACGAATGATTTTTTTGGGTGTTTAACATATAATAGTTACACCCTTTACGAGCACTGGGAAGGTAGCGGTTCCGAGGTAATTTACTTGCTTATGTTTGCTAGGAACGTTTTAATTCCATTTATTTTTTTTTTTAATTAATTAGGAATATAACGGAGTGGTTCATTAACTAATATTCATTGATGTGACCACATCAAAATTATTTTCTGGTCGTTCTTAATTAAAATTAATTACATGTGGATCGCTAAGTCTGAAGATGATATACAGGCTGTCCATTTTATCAGGGCCATCGACAATATCTCACTTAAAATCAATCTTGCAAAAAAATTGTTTCAACGAAAATTGTGCCGATTTTTATAAGCTACAAAATGGTTTAAAGGCATTTGAAATCCATGGCCAACTTTAAAAGTTATGACGGAAAATACAGAAACTGCGGAATATGTCTAAGTAAAATATCTCCGTTATTTGGGAGATACGTCGAAAACTTTAAGGTGAAATTTTTTTGCACAGAGTACTTCAACGAGGTTTTGTCTATTTTATTTTTCCAAATCCGCTGCATTTTGAGATTTACTCTTCGGGGCGTTAAAATTTTTGAAACTGGCACGAAATAGTGACATTAAATATAGTATTTTTCTCCCTTTTCAACGATATATCACATGCCATATTTATTAATTGGAACTAAGCAAGTAATTATAAAGACATTTTTTAAACCAATATTTTTTTATAACTAGCTAGTACAGGAAAATTAGCCATTTAGGGTAACAAAAATTAATAAAAGGATCATCTCTGGGATTTAAGTAGGTAATAACCTGGATAATGAGATGATGCATTCTTTGCACTTCCAAGTTCCGGGAAAAATAAAAAAAATTAGAAATTTTTTTTTTATTTTCGGTTTTTTTGCTCCAGCGGCCAAAATAATGAAAATAGAGAAAAAGATCCCAACAAAAGTTGTAGCTCGTCTCTTTCTCTACAGAAAAGGTATTTACAAATTTTTATCTTACTTTAGCCGTTTAGAAGGTAAATCGAGTTTTTCACTTATAGTTTTAAGCCGCTTCGAAATGTGCGAAAAATGAGAATTCTCCGGGAGTTTCGTACGACAGGGCTCATCGATCAATAATTCTTACTATTCAGAGCCCCTAAAAAAATGAGAATAACACAAAATGTAGCGAAAAGTCTCAGCTTTAATGTGGAACTAATCACAAAATTCATAAAAGAATTTATCATAGAGAAAAAGTGTCAGAAGATGGCTTAGTAAACTTTGTACAGTTGATCCAGATTTATTCATATCTTTGCCGGGAGTCGTTAGAATGATAATTTATTTTGCTTGTATATTCTTATATGACATACTAATCCAATTAATTGCAATTACTTTTGTTGGAAAGATACGCCTTGCGATCAACATTAGTGGATTTGTTTTACTACAACACTCGGGCCTCAAGGCCCATTGTGCTCGTAGGGATCTACAGTTTTGCGTGGACTCCAAACCACGGTCATCGGCTATCAACTTTGACGCACCCCAGGCCATCTCACCGCCTTTCTGGTGGGCCAATAGCCCTTGGGGTCTTCTCTGCAGCGAAGACAGTTGCCCTGTGCCATCGGCGCCACCTTACTGAGCGACTTAATGGCCCGGAACTGTCTCAGTCGATAGCCTACCGACTAATAGACGGATACCCATCCAAATGCCGGACTCTCCCAGCGTGCCTTAACATCGCTGATCGAGTGTCAGAAATTAAACCGGTGACCGTACCTCGTCCCCCCTTGCGATCAAAGTAGAGGGTATATTTGTCATCGATCAATCACCTCCAAAATTTGGAGTTCAATTCGCTATATCTTAATTCATAATAATGGCAGAGTCTTAATTTTTGGATTATAAGTACAATAAAACATATTCTCTCGAATCACTTTAGAGTTTTTTAAATGCGTGCAGTACTTTTTGAATTTGTCTACATTATTCATACACGTTCAGAAAATGCACAATTATACAGTAAAACATTATCCAACTTATTTGTTTCTTAACATTCTTCAATGAATGTTTACTAAATATAGATTAAAGTGCCTGGAATCGAGTCCATGCAGTGAAAAAGCACCCATTGTTACGGGAGAAACAGGCAGGATGCATAAACTCAAAGATGTGAATAAATCAACTGTATAAAGTATACTAAGCCATCTTCCAACACTTTTTCCTCTATGATAAAAATTTGTATGAATTTTGTGATTAGTTCCACATTAAAGCCGAGATTTTTCTCTACATTTTATGTTGTTTTCGTTTTTTAGCGGCTCTGAATAGTAAGGATTATCGATCGATGTGTCCAGACGTACGAAACTCCCAGAGGATTCTTATTTTCCGCGCATTTGAGAGCGGCTCAAAACTATGAGTGGAAAACTGGATTTGTCTCCAAAACGGCTTAAGTAAGACAAAAATTTGTAAAGACCTTTTTAGTAGAGAAAGAGACGAGCTACGAATTTTGTTGAAAACTCTTTTCTGTATTTTCATTATTTTAGCCGCTAGAGCAAAAAAACCGAAAATCAAAAAGTTTTTCCAAATTTTTTTGACTTTTCCCGGAACTTGGAAGTGCAATAAATGCATCATTCCATTCTACATTCTATTACCTACTTAAATCTCGGAGATTAATTTTTGCGAGGTTTTTACAAGATTTTGCCTTCATTGCCTGTACTAAGCGTCATACTTGCCGTGGAGAAGTATGATTAAATAAAACTTGAAATAAAATAAAAAATTAGTAAGTTCTTCAAATCTTTACTATAATCAAACATTAACACAATTAAAAAGAATAAAGTATATTCAGCTAACAAGAAACATTAATAATAAAAATGAATATAGCACACAGAGCATTAATATCTCTACCCTCCAAATAATTTTTAAAATGTCATAACAAGTGTCCAAAATGTCCACCGCGATTTCTTATGCACAATCGAGCGCGGCGAGGCACTGCATTCAAAACATTACTTATCGTTTCGGGGGTAACTGTATTACATGCCTGTTAAATTTTAACTTTAAGTCCTCTATATTTTGCGGTGTCGAAAACACCTTATATTTAATATATCCCCATATGAAGAAATCCATTGGGGTTATATCTGGAGAACGAGGGAATCATCGAATAAATCCATTGGTACCTATCCAATCTTCAGGCAAAATTTCGTCTTAAGAATGTAAGCAAATACGGGAATTGTGGGAAGGAGCTCCATCTTATTGAAAATATTCAAAGTTTATGTCGATTCACTAAAGGTATGTCATCTTACAATTCATTAAATTCGTTCCTCAAAAAGTTTAGGTACCTTTGGCCACTGAGGTGCGACCATCATAAAAACATGGACCTATTAAATTGGTGCCCAATAGGGATATTGACCCATTTATTGAAAAACAATTTTAAACCTAGTTGGTCTATGCCAGTGTGTATTTTCAAAAGTCCATTTGTAATGAACATTATGATTAAAAAATCCATTATTGGAAAAATTTGTCGTCCTTGGTCTGTCCTCGGCTTGTAAATTGTGAAGTTTTTTGTTAGCTGAATTTACTTTATTCTAATTGTGATAATGTTTGATTATAGTAAAGATTTGAAGAACTTGCTGAATTTCTTAATCGTTTTATTTAATCATACTTCTCCAGGGCAAGTATAATGCTAGTTAAGAAAAAAATTATTGGTTTAAAAAATGTTCTTAAACTTACTTGCTTAGTTCCAATGAATAGATGTGGCATGTGATATATCGTTGAAAAGGGAGAAAAATACTGTTACGGATTTCCACCTTTTTGGAAAACACCCTGTATGAATCCGTGGGTTCTAAATAATTTCAACAAGAGATAAACACTACTAACACTTTATTTAACAATTTACTGACTGTACAATACTTGTTTACTTAATAGTTAACCTCACTTTTCACCGAACGTGTCACTTCTCAAATAAACTTCCCCTTCCGCGCTTGTAATCGCGCCTTATATACTCCGAAATTAGCTCTAGATTAATCCAGAATCTTCTCCAACCATAATCTAGAAAAGTCCTTGGCTCTTTCTAGAGCCTTTCCAGTCACCATCAGTAGGCATAGGCGTACCATCTCCAATTCCAAGGGGGTGTAATTCATAACGATACTCTATTTAATGCCACTATTTCTCGCCCGTTTCAAAAAAAAATATTTAACATCCTGAAGAGTAAATCTCAAAATACAGCAGTTTTGGAAACATTTAGACAAAACTTCGTTGAAGTAATCGGCACAATTATCGCAGAAACAATTTTTTTGCACGACCGATATTAAGCGAGATATTCTCGATGGCCCTGATAAAATGTACAGCCTGTATACCGGTTGTCCCCAATAAGGATATTTCTGTGAATATCGTAAGAAAATATTATTTCCAAAAAATTGTGCATTTTTTGTAATCTTTAATGTGCCTTAAGAAAATTTAAAATCCTAGGCCCAGGTGAGACGTTATGAAGGAAAACTAGGAAGTGTAAAATATTTCTGAAGCAAATATCTTCGTTATTTAAAGAAGCACGAACAAAGGTGAGAGGCTTCTTTGTGTATGTATAAAAATGTGCTGATCTGGTGAATTAAGTTCTTCAAATAAATTGTACAATATGATTTAACTATTCACGGTGGCGTACGTGTTGTCATAAACATTTTTCAATAAATGCTTGACCTAATCGATCAAATAAGCCTTTATATTAAACTAAATAATAATAATAATAATAAAAATATTTGCTGAGTGACTTTACATTAGTTTTAGCAGAACAGACATACATACAACTCACAACAGATATGTATCAAATATTTTAGAAGATACACTTAGGGCTAAAATGACAATCACATCCCAACTAGCACCAAAGTGACAGTAACTGAGATAGGAACTTCGTATGAGTAACCATTACGTAATTGCGACTAAATTTACGACTTTGGTGTAAAAATAACTTCATTTGACAAGTCTACAGTCCCTGCCTTGTAGTTTCTACCACTAATGATTACTGTATAGTTATGCAACTTCTACGTAGCTTTCGTGGTACATGGGAACGTGGTAGTTACCAGTGGGACGATTTTCGGGTTTTCAGAACTTGAAGGTGGTAAACTATAGTAGCGGCGACTAACTCGCATCACTGAAATGTGACTTCAAAGTTGCAATCACCTTCAAGTAGCTTTAATAGTTGCCGCGACGTTCTGGGAACCTTCACTATTTCTTTAAAGTAGTGGAACTTGTAAGTAATATTCATAGGTGTTAATGACGTTACTGCTATCTACAGAACTGTTTACGGCTACTACAAAGTGCACATCACCTCTGAAATTCACCATGAAGTATATTTCACCATCTAGTTCCCAATGTTGACCATAGATAAAGTTATTGCAACAAACCTAACCTGTATAATATGTTTGCCTAACCTAAACTAGAATTATATGCTGCTATATTATGCTATGCAACATTTTATGTTCAAAATAAGGCAACGAAATTTAATATTTCAACACAGTTTTATTACACCTACCTTTTCTTCTGTTATCTATCACTGTAATAGTATATTATACCAACAAGGTTTATGTTTATTAAGTCGTTGATATATGGGTGCATACAAGTAAATTGGGACAGCTGATAGGTTTTTCAATGTGAAGTTAGGTAAATGATAAACAGCAAAGCTAGGAACGCGTTCAGTCTAGACTTCAACGTACGGCTAACACGTATGTTCCGAATCAATATCGGGAAAAATGTAACCATGAAGTGGCAGCGGCAACTTTGAAGAGGTAATTTGTGGTAGTCACAACTTTGCTACGACTTTGAAGTGATGCTACAGTTCCATTCGCAGATTTGTGGTAAATATAACTTTAAAGTTACGTATTTGCAGTTTTCGTCACTATCGCCAAGTAGCAATTACTTTCAGGTAGTATTTCTTAGTGAAAACCATCTTAAAGTCACATTTTCTGAAACACGCCATGTTGATGGCCAAAATTATCGACGCCATTGTTATAACACATGAACCATAATTTCACAATTGACTAATAAATTTAATTTATCGCCATTTCTTCACCAAATACAACAAATTAATACATAAAAAGTAATGTTAAGTTCCGAAGAACAATAAAAAAATAGGTTTCGATATCTAGTGTGTCATGGTCTCGCATGATATTACATGTTTTAAAAACAATGTTTTCATTAAAAAATGCAATTTTAAAGGCGCGTGGTTAGATTCGGACGTTTTATCATTATGTTTGTCAGTAAAATTGCATTAGTTTTAATTGTGACCCTTAGACCATTGGAAAATAGCACAAGTTTTGCTGTCTGATATTACCTTCTGATATTCTATTAAATTTCTGAGTTAGGGAAATGAACAAGAACAAGAATCATATGTAAGAATGAAACATAAATATAATAAAATCGGTTGTAAGACAAAGAAGGGGCAACATCGATTTGAAAGAGTAGGGTGTAGTAAAGTTTTCTGAAAGTTGTGGCTTCTACGCCGCCACGTCGCCGCTCCGGAGCAACAACGTCATTGGAACGTAGCCAGACAAGTTTCAGGAACGTGGCTGGAACGTTATCGACACCAAAAAATATTCCCCATTTTGATCATAAACACGTATTAGGAACGTTCCTATTACGTGCCTGTGACTAGTACCAAAACACTTTAGTGCCTACAATAGTCATTGCTACGTTCCCGCGACTAATTGTGCTAGTTGGGATATACTACTTTTACAAATTTATAATCAGACAATATTAAGTTTTATAAGTTAAAATAATAAGAAAGTAAACTACCCAAAAATTGACGAAGCTAAGACGCACTAAATAATAATAAATATATATAATTGTAGACTATTAATTATGGTGTATCAAATACTTTATCAAAATATTCTTCGATACTGTATGGTACTAGAGTGGTGAGCATTTCTTTGATCTCTATTTTGAATCCGGAGAATGATAATTCCTTTATTTTCTGAGGCAATTGATTGTACATTTTTATAGCCATATACATATGGGTTCTAATAATTCGTTGGATTTTCTAGTCTGATATTTATAGTTGATACTTTGTTTCTGAAATTGTTGTTCATTTTTCTTTATACAGATTAGACAGTGATATATGCATAATGCTGGGAACGTTAACGTTTTTAATTCAGCAAATAGGGGCCTACAAGTAACTCGTGATATATTGTTAGTCATTGCCCTAATTACCATTTTTTGTAATAGAAATATCCTAATTCATTCAGTCGAATTTCCCCATATAAGTACACCATACGACAATTGTGGTTAAAATAGTCCGATATATGCCATTTTACTTATTTCTATTGGCACAAATGAAGCTATTTTACGTAGTAGGAATACTAGGCTTGACAATTTGTTGGCTACCATGTTGATGTGGTCTTTCCAATTTAAGCTTTTATCTAAAATTATACCTAGAAATTTTGTGGGTTGGTCATTTTTAGAATTGCTTAACGTAAAGCCTATATGTATTGTTTTATCTTTATTAAGAGGTAATCTATTGGCAGCGAACCAGTCGTCAGCACGAGTTTGAGCTAAGGCATTAATTTCATTTAACTCTGTTATATCTGTCCCTGTACTATACAGAGTGGTGTCGTCAGCGTATTGTATGCTATTTACATTGTTCATATGATTTGAGAAATCATTCACATATATAAGAAATAGGGGTGGACCTAGGATGAAGCCTTGAGGCACTCCTGCACTTACTAATGTAGTTGACGACCCCTCACCATTATAATCCACCACTTGCACTCTATTTCGAAGGTAGCACATTATAAAACCAAGTGATAGACCTCTTATGCCGTAGTACGAGAGTTTTTCTTTTAAGACATTCTGACAGACGCAATCAAATGCCTTCGAGAGATCACAGAAATTAAAATGTGTTTAAAATTAACGAAGTATAAAGAAAATAAGATGAGAAAATCTATATACATTGTATATTTGCTAAAAATATTTATTAATATGAATCTTAAATTTTAAACATAGGTACATTATAAAGGAAAGTTTCAAGAAAGGCAGTTCTTAGCTAAGTCCGCATGTAACGTTAAATGCAAATCTGATGTAATCCCTGTGCAAAGCAGCTATCTTTAATACGGATTAACTTCGCTATATAGAGGTTACATTACCGATGTAACTAGATTATTAAACACGAAGATATATGTAAACTCTTTCTTGTGAATGACAAATGAGTCTTATATACACTTTACTAGTTTCATAATAACGAACTATGATCATAATTTGTGAAAAAATCCATGTTTCGAATAAGGTACTAATAATGAAAAACAACAACATATACCAAGAACATGAGAATAAGAACATCATGGGAAAAAGTACTGAAGTACTAAGAACTCTATGAACACACATCAGCATATTGAAATTTTTTTAGTCCAAAAATATACAGGTATTTGGAATTTTTTGTAACCGATTTATTGTACTTCTGTCGAGACATGAAAAGTACACAGTAGTACTAACCTATATACTTGAAAATTGAAATATATCAATTAGAAAGGGATTCTTCTCTTAAAGCAGAATAAGAAACTTTTACTTTTATTAAACTGTTTTAGTGTGTGAAGGATTTACAAACTTTTCGAACTAAGTAAGTCACGGAACGAGAAGAATATTATCAGATACAGCTAATGTTAGTAGAAGACATATTATGCAGAAATAACATAGACAATTAAAAACTAAGACGTCACCCAAAAGGAAACTAATAGAACAATACTGAAATAAAATGCGTTATACTTAATAACACAAGTTCGTGCTTTCGCGTGTTTGCAAAGGATATTTAACCTATCCAAGGCTAAGAATTACGTGAAAAAGAAAAACAAAGAATATTTAGATGCTAAAAATATCTCACAACGTTTTAATTTGTTTGAATTTATGCTCAAATTTATTTTCTTGCAGAAAATTTTATAACTTATTAATAATTTTAACGGATTGCATTGTCTTAAGTTAATTCACTGAGATATTAAGGAATGGATGTATTCCTAAGAGCTAGGCAATTTATTAAAAATTAAAGTTTTATTCAATTGCTCAAATTATTCCTTTAAAATTACAATTAGCCAAGTGATGATTGTGGAAAAAATATCTATGTCCATGTCCTAATTCTAAAATGAAGGTAGTAGGTACTTTCTACTTGTTTTTCTGCCTTCTTGTAACTTTTTTTTCAAAAAAGATCTATCATTTACATGTCTATTATTTAAGCAAAGATTTAAAAAATGTTACTAAACAATTTGTAATAAACATATTGTGTAAAGTGTACGGATTATAAGATGAGGTATAATTTGTTCCCTCTACTGAAACTAATACCTTTACTAACAGGCTTATACTTCCATAGTAACACTAAACCTATTGTAAACTGAGAAGTTAGCTTTTTGGCAGTTTAAAATGTAATAACACATGACAGACCTCTTCAGTAATTATTTTTTAATAATGGGACGGTACATTATTCTTATAGCCAATAATTTCCCTCCATATGCTCCATAGATGTAAAATAAATATTCTATGCACATTATATATTTTCTATAAGTTCTGGAAAAAATATACGAATATTTTCAGAATTTTTATTAATAAATATGTAAATGCGTCATATATATTTTACACTCATAAATAAATTTTTTTAAATAATTCTGGAAATATGTTTGTAGCCAATGAACAATAATGTAGATTTAAATACGTCTATTATTTAAATAATAATTCATTCATTCTGTCTTTATCATTCATTTATAAATATTCAAAAACAAAGGAGTATACAAAAGTAAGAAAATTCTGTTCACTTCTATATATCATAGACAGACAATACTAATAAAGTACAAGACGGCCGTAACAGCGCGGATGTAAGTTCGAGCTACCTGTAATAAATAATGGTATTGATAACAATAACGGTATTGTCGGTCCCCTATTTTCCGCCGTATAAAAACGTATGTCAATGATGCTTGCCTTATAATGAAGTGGTGGATTCTTCAGTTATAATACGATTGTGTGGCAAGAATGCAAGATTAAGGGGCACGACTCATGGCTCCCTTTGAGTTGTCATCCGGGCCCAGCGACAAGGGTTTACAAGATTAGGGAAACTACATCTCCATTATGTCAGTGTAGTCCACAGATATGAATACATTCTCACGCGTGTTAACATGCCTAGCTGTATAAAGAATTAGATTGTATGGCAATTGGAGAACTATTAAAGGATTAATTTTTAACTGTATACCTGTTCGCTGGCGCTTTAATTTATCGGAAATGATTGCTTTGGTTCTGCTTGTCAAGACTGGTTCTCTTTAATTGGACAATGATCCGTAAAATGTGGTATTTTGGAATATGCATGGGTGACTGTTATTTATTAAATGAATTTGTCACAAAAAAGTGATATGGGTATGAGACATTAGCGCATCAGCGTGTATACGTATAATTAGTACATAGCACAGTACCTAGAAGTAAAGAAGATTGAAAAGTTATGGTAGAGTAAAAGTAGAGCTGAGAATTGACGATGTTGGGAACAGTAAACAATTGAAATAACAAAATATCGCCGTTGTCGTTTTATTTTTGCAAATCTTTTCTTGTCGTATTGGTGGGATTGCAAAAATAAGAAATAGGGATTGTTCGTAATAAATGTGGGCATGTATATAAAATATACACTTTATTAAAAAAATTAAAATAAGAAAACAATATGCAGCTTTTCAAACAATTTAATGCAGTTTTAATAATAATACATCGGTTTAGATAAAGTTTTTGAAAAATACGCCATTTATGGATATTAATTTGAGGTTTTCTTTGATTATCAACCATACAAGGGAAACTTTATTGCCAAAAATCCCCAGATTTTTTTGCAACACCACCAACACAACACAACACAACAGAAGATATTTGCAAAAAATAGATAACAAACGATATTTCTGTTAATTGAATTGTTTAAACTAATACGTTTCCGACCTTGCCGCAAGTTCAAAACTTGTGGTCATACTTTCTTATGTATGTTTCATATTCAATACATTTCTCCCCTCTAAACACTTTTTTTTAAACTCCAAATTTTTTTAAGCCACTATTGAAAAAACCGCTGCCTAAGGAATCACTACTTCTACATCTAGATCACTTTGAAGGAAACATCTTTACTGTATTTGCACTTTAGCATCTGGAAATTATTGGTCATAGGAATATTAGAAAGAAATCTGGGATCTTGGTTTGTAGTATAAACACCAAATTCCAAGTTTCTGTACTCTTACAGCTTGCTTTACTTATTTACGTTCTACTTATCCCCCACTCTTTCAACGGAATCATGTCAAAATATAATCTAGTTCCAGATGTCGTTATAATACATACGTGTACCAAATTTCAAGTGAAAATCTTAGTGCTATTTTACCAACAGTTTTAATAAGGGAGTGTAGGTGGTGTGGGGATGGAAAATATAAAAAAATTTGAGGCCTTGGTTTCTAGTACATACACCGAATTTCAAGTATCGGTAGTCTTACCAACTTGCTTTACTTATTTTTCTCTATTTACCCCTATTTAACCCCCAATCCTTCAACGGAATAATCCCAAAATATAGTCTAGTGCCTGATGTCATTATAATATATACGTATGCCAAATTCCAAGTGAATATTTCAATTTTATTTTATCAACCCTTTTAATAATGGCGGGGATGGAAAATGTTCTAAAAAATTTTGAGGTATTTGGTTCTAGTACATGTACCAAATTTCAAGTTTCTGTACTCTTACCAGCTTGCGTTACTTATTTCTCCTATTTACCCCTATTTTCTCCCCAACGCTTCGCCGGATATGTTCAAAAAACAATCCAGTTTCAGATCTCGTTATAACATATACGTGAACAATATTTCAAGTCAATATCTTAAACCGTTCCGGAGAAAACGTGCGGAGAAAAAAAAGTTACAGACAGACCGAAAAACCGACAAACATGACATTCTAAACCTATTTCAAGCCAAAAAGTTTTGAAATTTTTTTTCGATTACTATACTTCCAATACACTACGTGGATATGGAAATAATAGTTAGAATGCAGGATGATGAGAGAGACAAATATAAACATAAAAAATGGAGTAGGGGTGGTGGGGGGTTGAAAAATATTATAAATAATCTGAGACCTTGGCTTCTAATATATACATCGAATTTAAAGTTTCTCTACTCTTACCAACTTGCTTTACTTATATTTCCCTATTTACCCCTAAATAACCCCCAACCCTTCAACGGAAATCTCAAAATATAATCTAGTTCCAGATGCCGTTATAATACATACGTGCATCAAATATCAAATGAATATCTCAATTTTATTTTATCAACCCCTTTAATAATGTTGTAGGGGTGGTGGGGGTTGAAAAATATTATTAAAAAAAGGCGGCTTTAACTTCTAGTATGTACACTGAATTTCAAGTTACTGTACTCTTACCAACTTGCTTTACTTACCTATGTTTCCCGTATTTACCCCTATTTAACCCCCAACTCTTCAACGGAATCATCTCAAAATATAATCTAGTTCCAGATGTCGTTATAATATATACGTCTATCAGATTTCAAGTGAATATCTCAATTCTATTTTACCAACCCCTTCAATAGTGGAGTATGGCTGGTGGGGAGTTGACAAATATTATTAAAAAATCTGAGGCCTTGGCTTCTAGTAGATACAACGAATTTCAAGTTTCTGTACTCTTATCAGCTTGCTTTGCATATTTTCCCCCATTTACCCCTTTTTACCCCTCAACCCTTCTCCGGATATCTTCAAAAAACAATCCAGTTCCAGATCTCGTTATGGTACATACGTGTACAAAATTTCAAGTCAATATCTTAAACCGTTCCGGAGAAATCGTGCTGACAAAAAAAAGTTACAGAGACAACATTTTTTTTTTCGCTCAAATTTGAAATCTCGACGGTTCATGACATTCTAAACCTATTTCAAGAAAAAGAAATGTTTGAAATTTTTTTTACGATTACTATAGTAGTAGTACTTCCAATCCACTACGTGGATGTGGAAGTAATATTGTCATATTTAATGATGATTTATTTTATGAGTGATTCTTGTAGCAACAGATTTCATCTTCGGTTTCTATATAGCCCCGACACCCTTGCTCCCTAGGTATGGAAACTACCCTTACACCAAAAAATTTTAAAATTGAAAAATTATTGCTGATTTATTTTAAAATGTAATATTTATGTTTTTGGGCCGGTTGTTTACACAGGCCCACAAAAGAAGGTGGTCTATGCTGGGGTACAGACCATACCTATCTAGGTGAGTGGTATTCCCTCAAAAAGGTGCTTGGAAACGTAACCTAGGTGACTTCGAAATTTCGACAAGTTGAAAACGATTTGTTATTTTATTGTCAACAAAATACCTTATTACACTTTTTGATTCCGATGGTAGGTAATTTGTTATTAACAAAAAAGTTGCAAATCAGACTCCACAGGGGATTTAACTTTAAAAATTCAACCTGATAACATTGTGGTACTTCAGTATCGCAGAAACCGTAGAACCACATAACTCCTTAACTCCATAATCCCTCAGCCCCATAACTCTGGGAATCCGATGAAAACAGTGGGAAACTTGATTGAGGAGTTAATGAGATTGTTGCCTCGGATATTTGTACTTGAGTATCATACAACCACAATCCCATCATTCCATAACCTCAGCATTTTATAACCCCGTAACCTCTTAAGTCTGAAGATGAAAAGAAGAAAAATGAAGATTCTCAGTAGGAGAACTCGTGTCATTGTAACATTATAATCTTGAAATCAAACACCGTATGGCGCCATAGCGTTTCAACGGCAGACCCTCTAACCTAACTACAAAACTCCATAACCTTGAGGATCCAATGAAAAAAATAGGAGGCTCTCGATGGGGGAATGAATTAGATTACTGGAATTACTGGGTTATATAGTAGTAGGTCTGCCCTCGCTATAGTAGTTTCACTTGAATAATATTGGACTCAAAATTGAACCCTGGGGCACACCATCTTTAATAAGGACAAAATCGGATATATTATTGTTAAAGTTAATATATTGTTTCCTATTCTGTCTGTATAATTCGAAAGACGATACAGGCATCAGTGTATCTTCTCCAGCAGTGTATTATGCTGGGTTTGAAAAGTAATTCTATGCTGTATTCGTGATTTTCTCTACTGGATGAAGGTACAATCGTCAATGATAACATATGGAATACCCCAAAGCGACGGCTCATATCAAAGTTTAGTGATAGTACTTTCATTGTAGATTTTAACTTCGATGGTTTAAATGTCTAAAAAGAAAATGATGGCGTAAATGACTCGTTTGTTTGAATATACAACTAACTTCACATCCACGTAGTAATCGTAACAAAATTTTCAATTTTTTTGTTGTTGAAATAGGCTTAGAGTGCCATAAAAAGTGGATATTTTAAATTTGAGCGAAAAAAATTCTGTCTGCCTCTCTGTAACTTTCCTTGTGCGCACGTTTCCTCCACTCCATTATTAAAGGAGTTAACAAAATAAAATAGAGATATTCACTTTAAATTTGGTTCACGTATGTATTATAGCGACATCTGGAATTAGATTATATTTTTAAGATGATTTCGTTGAAGGGTTTGGGGATTAATTAGGGGTAAATGGAGGAAACTAAGTAAAGCAACTTGGCAAGAGTACAGAAACTTGGAATTTGATGTATATACGAGCAGCCAGGGCCTCAGGTTTTTTTATAACATTTTTCAACACCTTCTCCACCCCCCACACCATCATTAAACTGGCTGATTACAATGATTCCGTTGAAGGGGCGGGGGGGGGGGGGCAAATAGTGGAAATAAGTGAAGCAAACTAATAAGAGTCCAGAAACTGCATTTTTGGCATATATTCTAGAAGCCATAGTCTGTAATCTATTTATGAGATCTGCCTTAAATATATTATGGTTCAGTTCGAGCAACGAGGAACAGCATTAAAATTTTATTTCTAACTGTTTCCACATAATTAAGTGCAAATATAGTCAAGATGTTTTCCTTTATAGAGACTTGAATGGGAAATATGGATGTGGAAGTAGTGATTCCTTAGGCAGCGGTTTCTTTTCTAATTCCGTTTTCTATGAAAGGTTACCTTGTATAAATTGATGAGTCTTCAGCCATATTTTCATGTAGTACTTTTCTCAAAAATATTTCTCTACTCTAATCAATATTAATCCTTATATCTTTTGTTTTATTTGTACACTGTTGCAGACAATCGAACACCTTTTGCAGAATGACAACAAGATTTATTTTAAATCTGATAAATACTGCGCTACGTACCGAATTGAGCCTCGGGAGCTTAGATAAGACACAGAAGGTGTGAACCCTTTCCATTATTATATTTCGATCAGACGTTTGATAACAATATAAATGCATGTTTTACGGTTCCAGAGGAGACACGGAAAAGGGTCAGCATTATGTTTTTGAGTTATATTTTAGGTACAATCGTATAAACTTCCTGTTTGTCCACCTTGTGTATGAAATATTGTCTGATATGAGGTACGAGAGGTTTCTTTTTGTACGGCGGATCTTAAACAGGCAATTGTGTTACAGTTAACCCTTTTGCAGTCGCCATTTGATATCTTTTTATTTAAGAGGCATGTAACTAAGGTTGGACGCTAGGCGGTGGGAACTTGTCGAATTGTCGCGCAGTACAATGAAATATCAGTTACTCACGTATCAAAACAACAGTTTGATTGTATGTAAGATGGATGGAGTTTCTGCATGTACATAAGTCAAATCTACGACATAAATTACATATCCGATCTAACAGCCGAATGTTGAATCCAATTGGTTATAGTTAATAAACAAATACAGAAAAAAAAAATTAAAAGAAAAAAAGTGGATACCACCGTACCACATCAACGTGAAAATATGAAGAAATCCCGATGAGTGATGCGTGATCAATAAACGAGGGAAGAGAAATAAAAATAATTATTATTTACGTAGGCTATTGACTATGTAATTGATTGTTAAATATAACGTAAAAATTATGCATTTTTAGTATACAGGGTGTCCCACTTTAAACTCCCGGCGCCATTTTCTCGACGACTGAAAGATACATTCGAATTCTGTAAATGGAATTCACTAGAATGTATAAATGACTTTAGTTTTGAGTGAAAATGGCCTTTCTCCTCATTGAAATATAGATGGCGTTAAGATGCAAAAAATTAATCAATCCCAGGAACCTTGAAAATAGATGCATGTGAAAGGACACTCAATTCTAAGAATTTTTTATTATATGAAAATTTTTTGAAAATTCAATAGTTTTCGAGATATTTTAATTTCAATATAATTTTTTTTAATGATAAATATTGTCACAACTTTTTTAAATCAAATAGACGATAGGTCCTTCTAGACATTTTTCATAACAAAATAGTCTGATTTAGATAGTAATGAAACAAATTTATTTAAACTCCCGGTTTGACCTAAAATTACATTATTGTTTCATTTTCAATGGGATACCCTGTACATTTTGATGAAAAATGAAAGAAAATATTATTTTGAGCATCTTTTCAAATGTAACCATACATCTGCAATTAATAATAATAAAGTTTTTAACCAATAATGTTTAATTTTTAACTAATTTCTTCCAACTAAAACCTAAAACAAAGGTGGTTGAAACTGTTGTTTCGAAATGAAAGATTTTGACATTTACGTTTATTGTTTATTGTAAAAATGTATGTGGCGAGTTTATATTTTATATTCGACTAAATCTGATACTTTAATTTCGTTTATTATTTGAGTCCATCAAAATGGTCATTCACACTAATGAAGATAAGTACAATATATAATAATATACGGTGAATCTCATAAAAATGCAGCAGATGCCGCACATATTTACGGAACAAGTTTAAGTAAAATCTTGAAAAACTACGGTAGTTTCAAAAAGCCAAAACGTACCCGAAGGAAAAATGTAAGAACTGTTGAAAACACAGCTTTGGTAATACAAACGGTCAATAATAATCACCGTACTTCCTTGCGGCAGTTAGAGACACTATGTAATATTTCTAAAACTTCTTGCCAGAGAATGTTGAAACAAAATAAATATTTCCCTTACAAAGTACGTCTAGTTCATCACTTAAGACCAGGTGGTCAACAACGGAGAATGGATTTTTTGTTGCAATTTACTGTTATGTTAAACGGACAGGACAATCTGTTAAATAGAATTATGTGGAGCGACGAGAGCAGGTTTCACAATAATGGTTTATTATCCAAACACAACTGTAGATACTGGTCAGAGGAAAATGGTTGAGACAAACACGAAAGTAAACCATCTTTGGAGGAAATGTTTGGTGTGGAATCGTCAATTGGTACATAATAGGGCCACATCCTTTTCATGGCACGTTAAACGGACAGCGATATTTAGATTTTTTAGAAAACAATTTGCCTCATTTATTAAATAATGTTCCAATTGATTTAGTTAATATTTGGTTTCAACAAGATGGAGTGCCACCGTATAATGCTGGTATTGTTACAAATTATTTACAACGTACATTTCGAGAAAAGTGGATTGGTACTGGTGGAGTTGTCAGGTGTCTAACTCGGTCACCTGATCTAACTCCGCTAGACCGTTTTGTGGGATTATTTGACAAGTACTGTTTACGAGGAACCCATTGAAGATATGACTGATCTTTATAACAAAATTTATGCTTCCGTGGTAGCGATTAACAGATTGTTAAAAGGTTGCAGAACTGAACACTTAAAGAGATATAATATGTGTGTTCAGAACGATGGAAACAATTTTGAACATTTAATCTGACTTTTTAGATGAAATTTCTGTTTGCCTTTTTAAATAATTGTTCACTTCTTTAGGTTACATGAAATAAAAATTAATTATCTACCTAATTGTTTTATTTACTTTATTATTATTAATTGTCGATGTATGGTTACATTTGAAAAGATGTTCAAAATAATGTTTTCTTTAGTTTTTCATCAAAATGTATAGGGCATCCCATTGAAAATAAAACAATAATGTAATTTCCGGTCAAACCGGGAGTTTAAATACATTTGTTTCATTACTATTTAAATCAGACTATTTTAGTAATTTTACCATGAAAAATGTCTAGAAGGACCTGTCGTCTAAAATTTGATTTAAAAAACTTGTGACAATATTTGTCATTAAAAAAATATATACTGAAATTAAAATATCTCGAAAATTATTGACTTTTCAAAACAAATTATAAAAAATTCTTAGAATTGAGTGCCCTTTCATATGCACCTATGTTCAAGGGTCCTGGGATCGATTAATCTCTTTGCATCTCAACGCTATCTACATCGCAATGAGGAGAAAGGCCGTTTTCACTTAAAACTAAAGTCATTTATACATTCTAGTGAATTCCTTATACAGAGTTCCAATATCTCTTTCAGTCGTCGAGAAAATGGTGCCGGGAGTTTTAAGTGGGACACCCTGTATACACATAAAACGATTTTTAGTAAAGAATCTAATTTTCTATCAAAGTGGCACTTCATAAAGGTAATAATTTTTTTTAACAAAAAAAAAACCCAATTAATAAACCGGAAAAGTAGCTCTGATTTCAGGTAGTAGCAAATTTTCATAGGTTGCTCATTGTTTTCTTTTAATACAAATTTACTACTAAATTTATTGTAGTGAACGTTACTTACCCTTTACAAAAGTTCCCATTTCAGAAAATGCTTAAAATCAGGCGATGTGACCTTCAAATAGTTTATTATTTTCCAGAATTTCTCTCATTGAGAAGGGGCGACTTCACCGAAAACTTAATAATAAAATAATTGAATATTGATCGTCATTTTAAAAAAAAATCTTGAATTGTGTTAACTATCTCGGCACCCATGCCGGACAGATCCATGATACCTTAATTAATGGCAAGCTCTTCCAAAGGACTAACCCTTTAATTTTATAGTATAGAAGGCGTTCCATTAAAACAAATGAGAAATAGTAAATTTAGCGGTTACTTGACTTGCCTTGTATAAAATAACAGATTTTGTAAATCTCAGAATAACATCGTAAACTAGTCCTTTGACAATTTTTAGCATGAACTAGATCTCCAGATGTTGCTCAATTACGTCACAGTGAGTTCATAAAGTTGACATATTCTTGGTACAAATTCACTTATATCGTGGTATCAGTCTATTACAAACCCATCAAAGAGCATATCGTTCGAATTGTCTTTATTAGGAGAATTTAAAAAACACAAGGTTATGACGTAACGCCTAAACGGATCACCCTCATACCACTTTGTTATTACTATAGCAATTTAATAAGTTTCAAGATTACATTTAGATGCTTATCTAGATACTAATTTTGTAATGAACCTTTTCATTTATTTAGACAGCATATCAACAAAGATCATAATTATTGCAAAATTAAGCACCAATTTTCAATATCGTGAATTCTTTAATACTAAATAACTAGTAAACAACTATAAAATTACAATGTATGAATATAACAAAGTATATAAAATACAGTAGTATTTTTTTATAAATAATTTTAATGTTTAAAAATGTCATGTAAGAAACTAACTCATAAACAAATTAATTTTTGGAACATTATGTAATTTATACCCCATGTTAGTGAGTGGCCATTAGGACTGAAATAGCCGAGGCCTCCCAAAGATAGAAATGTATCTATGGCCAATAAAACAGTGGGGTTCTAACAAGGCACAATGAACTTCTGGAAGATATCTGTGGTCATCAAACTATTTGTCTCCGTAAAAATGACATTAAACGAGAAACAACACACATCGTTGATTTTCAAAGCAATATTTTAAGTATTATATTAATGACATGTATCTATTGTTTAAAATTAGAAATTCGGATAAATACTGATGAAAAAATAATTATTGGAAATTCGAAAACCACGTGGATCTTTAATTGCATTTTAATACGATTTTATTGTCATATTCTTAACCCTTGATGCAAAAAGGGGGGGTGCTATACGAAGCCTTCGTCTTTGTGTGTCTGTCTGTCTGTATCAACCTAGCTCCAAAACGGCTGAATCGATTTCAAAGCGATTTTTTTTGTTTCGAGATGGTTCTTAGCCATGTTTGGTGGAAATTGGATATGTTGTTTCCAAGACTTTCAGATTTCATTGTTAAACCAATTAGTGTAACGGACGTTATGTTCTGACTTGATAGGTTTAAGTTAATCTTGTAATAAAAAAAATAGAAAATAAAAGTTAAATTAAAAATTGTAAAAATAGACCAGGCTAGATAAGGGTTGAACAACAAAATAACTCATTACAGCAAATTGATAGTGGAATATTGTAGAACATATAACTAAGGAAGAGAAAATAATCCGAACCACAGCCGACTTTCTGGGGTGAAATGGGGGTGGATTTTTAGGGGTGCAAAACGGTTTTTTGTGATTTCTGTCTAAACCACGCATCCTATGAAAGAAAGTTAAATATAATAGTTGTAGGTAATAAAGAAATCTACAACTTTTTAGAAGGCAACTTTATCCTATACTAAAATTTTTCGAAAAATACGCAAAAAACAGCTTTATTGGTTATTTTTTTTCTTGTGGACCAAAATATTCAATGGTTGTTGTATAATTCAATTTTAATAAAAAAAGTTATAAGTATTTTCAACTGCCACTCTCATAAAAGTACTTGTCCGACAGAGTTCGGAAAGGGCTCATTTTTTTTGTTTTTACTTCTACTTTCAATAAATAGAAAAAATATATATAGTGCAATGGAAAAAATTGCCGGAAAATCGAAAAATTCAAAAAAATGCCTTTTTCGTTGTATATTTTATAATAGCGTGTCACAAAAAACAAAAATGCTTTGTTACAGAACACTCATTTATGTACCCCTATGCATTTCTGATCTCTAAATCCAATTCCGAGGTCCAAATTGGCCACTTACCTCAAGATTTTTCGAGCAAAGAAATCACGGCCAAAAACCGCTTGCCGAGACCATAACTCGAAAACTTTGGCACTCGAGCTCGGTGCGGTTACGGTAAGCTCGGGCACCACCTTTACAGTTTTTCTCGTGGTGTAAAGGACCCACACTAGCCTCTTGACACAGCCTGTTGCAGTAGGGCTGGGATAGCGTCAGAGGAGACACGGTACGTCCAGGGGTCTAGGGGTAGTAGACTTCACACACACCAAAATAAAAGGCACAGTTCAGATCCTATATATAGACATTTATTATTCCTAATATGTATAATTCTACCTAACCTATAACTACTGCGGTTAATTATGGTGACGGTGGCGAAGCAAGAGGGCGGCTATAAGCAGGATACGAATTTCAAGAAACGGAGCGGTAAGTCGGAGTAACAACTATCTGTTAGCAAAACCAATAAATCTGTCAGCGACCGATTACTTAAGATAAATAACAACAAATATTAGAGACGAAGGCAGCTAGTAGTCAAGAGTGGGGACAGCGGTGAAGGGACCGAAGGCAGGAGGGCCTGGTACTGTTGTCGCCCCGGGCTGAACGGAGAGAGTCGCCTTGAGTACCGAATTGCCTAAGTCGTTCTATATACGCATCGATTACTTGTAAATCGTTTTAATCGTTGTTTTAATCTTTGTGATTATATTATTGTGTAATTAAAACTGACATCAGAAGTGGGATTGGCCTGCAATCACAAAATAAAACAAACAAGCAAAAATGAAAGCCGAGGCACAACGAGCCTTTATAGAACTTTTTAAAAAAATGCAAGAATCGTTGAGTGCGGCGAGTCGCGGTCACGATGACATTGCGTTACCGATTTATGACCCTGTGCGTGCGGACTCTGGTGCTTTTAGTTGGTGCAGTGAAATAGAGCAATTAGGAAGTGAATTTAATTGGAATTCCCGTGAAATGGTAGCTCGAGCAGGGAAGGTTCTGAGAGGAGACGCTCGTTCGTGGTTCGAGAATTGGGAACCTGAACAAAGAGATTGGGAGACATTCAAAGCAGCAATCGTCGATTTGTTTCCACCAAAACGAAATTTGGCAGAGAAATTAAAAAACGCCGTGCTGTTGACAAGCGACTCGTTTGCCTCTTATTGTGAGTATGCAAGGGAGAAAATTTTATTATTTAATCGTACTAAAATTAAGTTTTCTGAAGAAGAGCTAGTAGAGCTCATTATTGGTGAAATTAAAGAAGTTTCTGTAAAAATGGGAGCGTTAAATAGCAATTTAAAAACAACCAGTGAGTTGATAGCTTTGTTATCTGGCTATTTAAAAAATTCCCGTAAGCGGCCTTTGGAATTAGAAGCTGGTCCTAGTACAAGTAATATCACTTTTAAGCATAATAAGCGATGCTTTGAATGCGGTGACTTGGGTCATGTAAAGGCCAATTGTAGAAAAAAATTAGAAAGCTCCCGTTATGATCAAAATAAAATAGAAAGCCCCAACTCCCGTCAAAATCAAAATAAAATTGAAAATTTCCGTCAAAACAGAAATCAAATTAAATCTCACAAACCTTGTGGTTTTTGCAATAAAATGGGTCACGAAATTGAATCCTGTTGGGCTAGACAACGCGCTGATCAAAATAAAATTTCGAAAATTAATTGCTGCTTGGGGGAGAACTTGGCGAATGAATTAACGCTAGTTGTAATTAAGGGTACCCCAGTGTATTGCCTCATTGATACGGGATCGTCTTGCTCGCTTATGCCCGAGCGCACAGCATTATTAATCGGCTGTCATATTGAACCGTATGTTTCTCATTTAAAAGGTCTAGGTTCTGGACAGGTTACCACTTACGGAAAAACATGCTTGACCGTAGAATGCGAAAATGTGTCTATTGAATTAATATTTTTCATTGTTCGCGATACCGATTTAGACTATGATGCAATTATAGGTAAAAATGCTGTACAATATGAGGACATTACCATTGTCACAGATAGCAGTGGGACACGCCTAGTTCGGACAGGCCAATCTGTGGCGCCTAATGTTTATGTTTTGTCGAGTGTTTTGTCTAGTTCCAGACCCTTCCAAAGTTCAAGTATAAACACTCTCGAAGAAAGCGACCGTAATAAATTATACGAGTTGTTGGAAAAATACAGCGATATGGTTACGACAGGGAATGCCGTTCGTTGTGTTAGTACAGCAGACTTAAAAATCGATTTAAGAAGCGATTCAGTAATTAATTATCACCCGTATCGCTTATCATTTACCGAAAGAGAGAAGGTGCGTGTTATAATCGAGGATCTATTGCGAAATAAGATAATACGAGAAAGCAAATCACCTTTTGCGAGCCCGGTGATTCTTGTCAAAAAGCGAGACGGTAGTGACAGACTTTGTGTTGATTTCCGAGCCTTGAACCGCATTACAATAAAAGATCGATATCCACTCCCTTTAATTGACGATCAGTTAGATCGTCTCGGTAAAGGTAAATACCTACTTTACCACTTTAGACATGGCTTCGGGATTTCATCAAATTCCCATCGCAGAGGAATCAATATCTAAAACGGCTTTTGTTACGCCAGACGGACACTACGAGTACTTGAGAGTACCTTTCGGTCTCGCTAATGCCCCAGCTGTGTTTCAGAGAGCAATAAATCAGGCGCTCGGTTCTCTTAAAGATAACGTTGCACTTGTTTATATGGATGATATCCTGATACCTGCTGTTAGCATATATGAAGGTCTAAAATCATTAGAACTTGTATTTGAGGCGTTACATAAAAGCGGTTTTTCTTTGAATATTAATAAGGTGTCAGAACGGACGAGCGCAATTCCAAAAATCCAGCTTACGTTAAATTCTACTGTACAAAAGTCTACGGGTTTTTCGCCATTACGACTCCTGATAGGGGTGGATGCTAATAACGCTCCCGTACAGGGATTACTTGATTCAGTACCCGGTATACAAAACCCTATAACTATTGAACGAGATCGAGCCCTTGCATACGAGAAGATAATGCAAAGCGCAGCAGCACAAAAATTACGCTTTGATAAAAAACGTAGAAACAATATACAATTCCAGTTGGGTGATTACGTTTTTATTCCGAAGACTAACGCCAGAGCCGCTAAGTTAGAACCGCAGTTCAGGGGTCCATACAAAATTATAGAGTTGCTACATGGAGATCGCTATAAGGTAGAAAACAAAAAAAATTCAAAAGAGGGCCTCTGGTTGTCCCGAGAGACCGAATTAAATTATGGGCTGGCGAATGCTCAGCTGACACTTTGACATCAGATAAAAATGGTAAGTTATTCTAGTAAGTAGGATGAGCTGTGTTAGCTATTGTACTACTCTGTCGAAATGCTGGACGGATATTGTTTAAATCCGAGGAGCATATCAATGACATTTTGAGTAAATTTAAATGCTGGACGGATATTGTTTAAATCCGAGGAGCATGGGTTTTAGTTTTTTTTTTGTTGTAAATTTAAATGCTGGACGGATATTGTTTAAATCCGAGGAGCATATCAATGATATTTTGAGTAAATTTAAATGCTGGACGGATATTGTTTAAATCCGAGGAGCATGGGTTTTAGTTTTTTTTTTGTTGTAAATTTAAATGCTGGACGGATATTGTTTAAATCCGAGGAGCATATCAATGACATTTTGAGTAAATTTAAATGCTGGACGGATATTGTTTAAATCCGAGGAGCATGGGTTTTAGTTTTTTTTTTTGTTGTAAATTTAAATGCTGGACGGATATTGTTTAAATCCGAGGAGCATATCAATGATATTTTGAGTAAATTTAAATGCTGGACGGATATTGTTTAAATCCGAGGAGCATGGGTTTTAGTTTTTTTTTTGTTGTAAATTTAAATGCTGGACGGATATTGTTTAAATCCGAGGAGCATATCAATGATATTTTGAGTAAATTTAAATGCTGGACGGATATTGTTTAAATCCGAGGAGCATGGGTTTTAGTTTTTTTTGTTGTAAATTTAAATGCTGGACGGATATTGTTTAAATCCGAGGAGCATGGGTTTGAGTTTTTTTTTTTTTTTGTAAAGTTAAATGCTGGACGGATATTGTTTAAATCCGAGGAGCATAGCAATGATATTTTGGGTGATGAAATGCTGGAAGGATATTGTTGAAATCCTAGGAGCATAGCAATAAGTAACTAAAAATGGTGGCTTTATATTTTGAATAATCTAAGGCGAGGTGTTTTGCGTTTGTTTACAGAAAATAATCGGGAGGGACTCGATACCAATGTCAACAGTGACTGAGAAGTCCCGGAACCTTTGTGGTGCAGGAGAGGAGTAAATCCAGTGGACATTTGTTGTTACTTGTAGTGTCTTGTGAGACGTTTTGAGTATATCTTGGCCTTTTCTATTTTCATTACCATGTTCTTTGCTTTATTGTGATAAATCTGGTTTGTATTAAATATTTTATATAAATTTATTAGTTTTAAATTAATTGTCACCGATAGGTATTTCGAGAGCGAAATACAGGTCAGTTTGGCCGTGTTAGCAAAACCAATAAATCTGTCAGCGACCGATTACTTAAGATAAATAACAACAAATATTAGAGACGAAGGCAGCTAGTAGTCAAGAGTGGGGACAGCGGTGAAGGGACCGAAGGCAGGAGGGCCTGGTACTGTTGTCGCCCCGGGCTGAACGGAGAGAGTCGCCTTGAGTACCGAATTGCCTAAGTCGTTCTATATACGCATCGATTACTTGTAAATCGTTTTAATCGTTGTTTTAATCTTTGTGATTATATTATTGTGTAATTAAAACTGACATATCGGTATAAAAGCGGACAGGGTAGAGCAGATACCAGGCGGAGGAAAGCAAAGGCACATGTAAACAATAGAAAACAAATACTCGGGCAACTTGGTTAAGGCGCAGAGCCTAATGTTAGTACACACTTCTGGTCACGGTTCCTTGTTGGTGTAATCACCCCAAAGGAGAGATTAAACCAACAAGGTTCACGGGCGCTATTTTGCGCTGGTGGATGTCCTTGTAGCTTTCCGGCCGGCGGAGACTAGACCAGAAAGCTCAAAGCTTCCCCAATACTCACTGGCTCACTCCGGTCGGCGGTATTTGGTCGGGGATGATATCTCGGTCTGCTAGAAGGCTTTGTGACTTTCCGGCCGACGGGGACTAGGCCAGAAAGCCCCAAGCTTCCCAAGTACTCGCTTGTCCTCCAGACGACGGGGCTAGACCAGAGGGCAAACACGAGACCTGTTGTCAATCAATGTATCCTCCCAGACACACGGCGGAGCAAACTAGGATTAGTACACAAGATGGAACTTAGTCCCAGCCAAGCTGCTTATCTACGGTCGGATTTACTTACTCTCTCTCTCCTTTGCAATATCGGTTGCGGTCGGCCGGTAAATAGAGATGGGTAGTACTCGTATGATTCGTATCATTAGTACGAATCCTTGGAGTGATTCGAATGGTACGAATCCTACAAAAGAAAAAGATTCGTATATTTCGTATCGTCGTTATAACCGTATCCGCTTGTACAATCGAGTCAGCTCAACTCTGATTCTTGAAACGAAATACGAATGTAACCGCCGCACCGATACGATTGATACAAATACGGAATTCCGGTACCGGTATTATATTGCGATAAACTTTGGTACCGGTATTTTGTGAGACACTTAGAAACATTTTTTCAACGAATTCCAACTCATTTAAATACATTATTATGCCTTATAGGTACTGTACACAACAATAACATATATATTAATATATTATTATTACTAGAATTTTAAACATTATAAATGAAATAGGCATTTAAAGGTAAAACGAAACAAATGCAATGACTATAATATGATTGTATACCTACTAGGAAATAAAATTAAACTAAATCTGATACTCGCGTTACAAAATAAAATAATTATAGGTAGCAATATAACAACAATAATAATACTAACAAACAAAATAAAATAACAAAAATAGAATACTAAATGATATATTATATATAGTTAACTACATTGCATGAACCGGGCTGATACAGAGACCAGACCCGATACTGGATATTGACTGAATACTGTCACAGATACTGTGGTGTGGGTACGAATAGTACGAAAAGCCTGCAACCAGTGGCCAGCGGTAGTGATACGAAATATACGAATCTCACGGTACGAATCTTTTCCTGATACCGATTCGTTTGGTACGAATCATTAAAAAGAGTCGAATCGCCCATCTCTACCGGTAAATATCCAACTTAATGGACCTTAAAACGGTAGAGATCCAAATTAATGGACCCAAATTAATGGACAATAATTCGCTGGCTGGGCCAAGTATTCGTTAACGGTGAAGCCACTCGTGTCAGTAATGGAGACAGTGGCTCCATCTGGCGGAGTGTATTCCTATTTGATAATTTTAACAATTAAAGTATAACACTTATTTATGCTCTGTATCGACAGTATAAAATATTAATATTCAAAATACGAAAATTAACGGCGGTTTTGGGTGCAATTTCCACACTATAAAAATGCTTCATTACACAAGATACAGAGTTGCATTTTACGCGTTTCGATTTGTCTCGCCTTCCTACGTACCCCTGAATTATTTTAGATTTTCCGGGCCCCTTCATTTTTTACAACTGTAACGACTTATTTTTTTTTTTTTTAACTCTGAGACCTATCTAGCCTGGCCTAAAACCCCCGATACAAAAAATAAACCTTCAAAAAGGAACTAATAAAAATTAAATTAAACATTTTAAATATCCCAACGCAAAAATAAACCTTTAAAAAGGGGCAAATAACTTATATTCACTGACTAGAGACACTGCTTATTTCTTTTTCTTTAAATTTATTGTTGAACCGTGGATTAATAGTTTTCAGTTTTCAGTCGGGGACCGCTGAAAGGAACAACTCTCGTACTTACGAAGTAACATAATGCATAACATCAAATATGCACCTATAGTAAGTTTTTATCTGTGGCTACAGACAGCAGCTGTCCTCGGCGCACTTATGATTTTTTGGCGACTTACCAAATTATTAAAACGTCCAAAGTGAAACCTACTGTAATTTTCGACAATTTCCAATACCGAAGGCGTCAATAAAGCAAAGAGAATATCGAAAGTTGGTTATGTATTGAGGAGAAAACCAGCAGTTGTGGACGATGTGTGAAAACGAAGGCCGATGTAGTGTTACAAATTGCAAGTCATATGTGAACATCCATTGTTGCAACGTAGATAAATAATTAAAATAAAAAAAAATAGATGCGCCAAGAAAACGTTTTCATGTCAAAGATTTACCGGAAGAAAGGTGTGCTCTTTGAATTTACTAACAATTTAATGATACATTCTTACTGATACAATATAGAGGAGCGAATTCGAGACTCTATCGTGCCGTTTTTTTTTTCTGGCGTAGAACCAGGTCAAACATGGTAGGTTTTGTTAAGCATGTCACTGGGCATATGAAATCGTATTTCACGACATTTTTTCGTGGTCTGGACCTTTTTAACTTAAAAAAAAGGGAAAATATTGCATTTTAAATAAAATGTGTTTTTTTTTGTTTCCACCGTCATATCTTCAAAACTAATGTTGCTATCGACGTTGTTTTTTTTTTCAATTAAAGTACACACAATAGCGCTTTTAACTGTACTAATGGTTTTTACACAGTTCGCAATTTCATTTATTTAAAAATTAGGAAAACTAGATATTTGAATTTTACGTATTACAATTTTCACCAATCGATAAACTTTTTTATTTTTGAAAATTTGTATACACATACAGTGAAGCAAATGTAGCCCAAACATTAGAAAGGTTTTTGATATAATTATTTTTTTCCCAATGTGTATCGTTTGGCAACAGCGATTTTTTTAAAGCGCGCTAAATTAGTCATATGTATTATTGTACACCGCGTATGGAAGGTAGGATAAGATGCGTCTAACTAATAGACTATTAAAATGTATTGACCCCTCACCTTAACCGCGAATATCTCAAAAACGGAGGAACGGAAAAAATTGAAAAAATTATGTGTCTATTGTAAATCATTCACTGAAATTTGAATAATGTACATTGGACAGTTTTGAAGTGCTGCTAAGTTATATTGAAAAATGTCCCACTTTTTAAGGAAATTTTGACAATACCAGTTTTAAATCCATTATATATTTGAAAATATGCCTACTATATAAATAATCTTTTAGATGCCGATAAGGCGTGGTATTTTTTGTACGAGGAAATTTTTTCATAATTTTTTATTCTAAAATTTTGCAGTTATTCTAAAAAACACATCATGTTTATTCGGTTATTTATCAAGGTATTTACAAAAATTTTGATAAAATGGTTAATTATATAAAATGTAAGCATTTTCAGAAAAAAGAATTGGTATATATCAAATATTAATTTAGTTATCAAGTGCAGTAGGTAATATTATTGCCCAGGTTCTGCAATATTATCTAGTGCACTTGATAACTAAATTAATATTTGATATATACCAATTCTTTTTTCTGAAAATCCTTACCTTTTATATGATTAACTAGTTTATTAAAAATCTTTTAAATATCTTGATAAATAGCCGAATAAACATTAAGTCACGTTTTTGACAATAACTGCCAAATTTTAGAATAAAAAATGATGAAAGAATTTCTTCGTACAAAAAATGCCGCGCTTTATCGGATCTAAAATATTATTCATATAGTAGGCATATTTTTCAAGGTATAATGAATTTAAAACTGGTATGGTCAAAATTTCCTTAAAAAGTAGGGTAATTTTCAATATAACTTAGCAGAACCTCAAAACCGTCCAATGTACATTATTCAAACTTCAGTGAATAATTTACAATAGACACACACATAATGAACACATATTTTCTCAAATTTTCTCTGATCCGCCATTTTTGAGATTTCGCGGTTAAAATGAGGGGTCAATACATTTGAATCGTATATTAGTAGTTTGCGGGATTTAGAGTATACGTATAAATAGTTTTAAATAAATGCGATGCTGTAGAATATTCGCAATTTAGTTTTCTGAAATAATGGAGTGTATTATTTGTAAGAAAATTGCGCGGGATGATGACAAATATGTGGTACCAAGACCTAGGATACAAGGTTTGTTGTCACTAATATCTAGTGCTGAAAAAAGACGACATCGCGGAAATATTGTGTCAGAAAAGATATTTTAAATGACGAAATTTAATTAAAATATATATAGGTATAGGTAGACAAGTTTTGAAAACATGAACGTTTTTTGCAATCATACAGTGCCGCCGCGCCGCGCCGATTTGCAACAGATGCTGCACAGTACTTAATCGAATACGAAATATTAATGGATGGAGGATTTAAATTAACAGAAAAAGTAGTTTCACTACATAAACGTCATTCAGAAATGACCAAAAATCTATTTAGCAAACAGCAAGATATACCAGGATGATTTTGCATGCAATGTACGAAACTAAATTTACCAAACAAACATTGGTGAAATTAGTTGATATAGATGTATTAATTTTACTTACTCTCCATTTTTCACTAGCAGACAATTTTTGTAAATATAGAAGGTAGTGCAAAGTTTATGAACTACAGTTTGTTCTGGTCTTCATTGTTTTACTGGTTGCGACACCACTAATGTTTTTTTTTAATATTTAAAAAATCTGCGTTTGATGTTCTTAAAGAATATTGTTGCTTTAAAAAAATTATCGGAATTGCCATTGCTGTCTAAAGACGAAGCTTTAAAAATCTTTACAAAATTGATTCTAGTACTGCACAAAAACAAAAGTAAACAAATTCAGATATTAAACGACCTAAGGATCAAATTAGCGACAACAACAAACGGAGCTTCCTTCAACTGAAGGCACCTTTTACCACCCATTCTTAAGGTAAACATATATATTTAAATCATAGATTTCCTATCTAATACATTTAGTTAACTATTGCAGGTTTATGCATCAACTTAGAATATCGTACAGAAGCAATATACCAACTACACTTATAAATGCACATGGTTCAGGACGGAATTTAAGTGACGATGTTTGGACAATATTTTCATTAAGTATTTATTGTTCAGATAAAAATTGTGAAAATCGAAAATATGATTGTGTTAAAGGAGGCGTAAAATGTTGTAACGAGTGTAAATGCCGTACTTGAAATACTGTTATTTAAAGATTTCGATGAATGTCCAGACGAACTAGAATGCTTTTAACGCAGGGCCTGCGTAACTAAATACTCATTTTTCAATAGAAAAATAGTTGCAAAAAAATAAAGTTGTTTTATTCCTGCGTCTTGGTTGAATTCAATCAAAAATGTGTAATAACCTACTTATTAGGTGGGTACTTACTTTATAACAATGATTTATATTTACCTGCTTTTAAATATTTTTTACCTTAAAACAACAAAAGGTAGGTTCGTACCTATTTTGGAGCTGTTAATAAAAGCCCGATTAGTACACATGAATCCAACAACCGTAGTCCGCAGGCGGTAAGCAGTATAATGAGAGCCGGGCGTGCAAGAATATGATTTAGCCCGTTTTTAAAAAATCGCTGACTACATACTATAACCTGCACATCAAAAATTATGATTCTAAAAACTTTTTTCATATATTGGCTTCAATTTGTTCACAGCATGTATATACATATTTTCATAAATAAAAATTTTTCTCGATTGCTGAAAAATACATTCACGAAAATAACAACTTTAAGTTTGCTATTATTTTAACAATTAAAAAAAAATATTTTACAATCACATTGTACATAGTTAGAAGCGCTATTGTGTCTACTTCAATTCAAAAAAAAAATCAGTTCCATAGCACAATTATTTTTAAAGATATAACTATGGGGACGTTAAAAAACATGTTTCATGGAAAATTCATTTTTTTACAGTTTTTTTGAAATAAAAAAGTTCCAGACCACCAGAAAATGTCGTGAAAAGTGGTTTCATGTACACGATCACCTAATTAAAGAATCGCACCAAGTCTGGTTTGGTTCTACGCCAGTTTTTTTTTTCTCGGAAACTAAGCGTCTTTGCTTCCCAATTTTACTCGTCTAATAACTTTTATCCACCAGGACATCTTTAATGCGTGGAATTTCCACGCATGGAGTGAAGAAGGTCCTAGAGCCAAATATTAAAAAAAATTCGAATAATGTATGATGTGGCAGTGTTGATGATTACTTGTAAAAATGTACGAACTTCTTGTTTAAATGACGAGTCCTACTCACTGTTCTTGCTAGAACACATCCCTTTAAGCATGTGAAGGATTTTATTCTTATGCTTATATACGATGGTACCTCCACATCATTCGAGCGAAATGCTCGAAACTGGATAAATAGCCACTTTCTGCGACAATGCGATGGATGAACATAGAGTGATCATTTTTGGCCACCGCGCAATTAAGATCTCAATCCTTTAGATGGTGCCTGAGTACCAATACTTCAGTAAAGCTACAGAAAATTGTCCAGGAAGATTAGGGAGACAAGGATGTGTTGAAATAAAATTTATTTACACTATTTAGTGGTGCATATTTTGAAAACTTGATATAAACTACAATTGGTGTAAGACTAAGTGAAATATGTGAACCTATTAGGTTTATGAAATACAGGCACCGCGCCAATATTCTTGATGATTAGGGGTTGCAACCACAACTTCTCAGCTGGCTGCTGAGGAAGCTATGAAAGCGTAGCAACTAGTTAGCTCAGGGCTGGTCGAGGGTCACTAGGTGGCGAGAAGAGTTATATATTTTTGTTTCTTAACAATTATTTGCTTGTCAAATTTACCAAACAAAACTTTAATAAGCTATAAAAATTTGGACGCCAGCGTATTCAGTAAATAACACTCTTGCAAACTTTATCAGGAGGAGAAAACAATCAAAATCAAATATAAAACAAATAATATATTAACAGTATAAAAGATTGAAAATTTTACAACACTTTACAAATGACTACAAATATGGTGAAATTTTAATTAATAAACAGACAAAAAATTTAGTTATAAAAAATTTGAAGATTAACAAAACAATTACAAAAAGAAACGATCAACTGGTTTACAAGTTATCTTCTGACTAAAAGCTGAATTTTGCACATAAATTTGGCTACTTAGCTTAGCGGAGACGTGGAATCCCGACGAGGTCTGTTCCTGAAGATGGCCGCAGGTACCAGGGAAGGAGGATGTAATATTCAGGTCCTGACAACGCTGATTTCCAGGAGACGCTGCGTCGGAATGATATCCAATCCTTTTAGGATAACTCCAAATATTCAAGTTATGCTTTGTGCCTTGCTTCAATGGTGGTTTGGTCCTGGATTTTACATGAAAAAGGGGAATGTAAAGAACCAGTTGATAATATAAAAAATTTAAAATGGTGAGAAAAAAGAGATACAAGAAAACTACAGAGAAACTATGGTGACGAAGATCACTGCAAAACCAAACTATTAGCAATTTAATTAAAAACCTGAGTATTGATAAAATTTTACTTTACTCTACTACTGAAAATATATGAATAAACTACTGATTAATATAATATATTGTTATGAATTACACCCCCTTGGAACTGGAGATGATACGCATATGCCTACTAATAGTGACTGGAAAGACTCTAGAAGGAGCCATGGACTTTTCTAGATTGTGGTTGGAGAAGATTCTGGTTTAATCTAGTGGTAATTTCGGAGCATATAAGACGCGATTACCAGCGCAGAAGGGGAAGTTTATTAAAGAAGAAGTTTATAGAAGTGACGTTCGGTAAAAAGTGAGGTTAAATAAGAAGTAAATAAAGTTTATTTTGAAGTATTGTATAGACAGTAAATTATTAAATAAAGTGTTAGTGTTTATCTCTTGTTAAAATTATTTAGAACCCACGGATTCACACAGGGTGTTTCCTAAAAAGGCAAATAAACGCAACAATATGAAATTAATAAATAAGAAAACTCTACTCTCATGGAAATTTTAGCCGTTTACAAAATGGCTGACTGGTTATGACCAAAAATTTGAATGAAGGTAACAAAATTAAGTTAGAATTAGGGAGAAAATATCTGAATTACTATCTGAAAAAAAACTAATACTGTAACAAATATAGCAAACAAAATTATGGGTTTAATCTCCCAAAAAATAAACTAATAAAAAATGATCTCTTAACCTCTTGTATTAATACGAGGTGAACTAAATGCGACTTTAGATTTCTACTTTTAATGAGATAAGATTGTCTACACAGGATTAAGAAACAAAGATTCTAATTTATCCTTTGATTAATTTCCGAGTTTAATCCTCGTACACAATAATCTAAATAATGGCAAAACACCACGGTATTGTGTCTCAAGCGACCACAAAATACAAAATTGCCACGATAATTAATGAGTTAACATGTGTCCAATGGACGCCGACATCACACAAACAGGAGTGTTAATAAAAATTAATTATTACACGGAATATCCTTTAATTCCCAAAAATAACTATACAGCAACGTTAACTCAATAATATGACATCATTTAATAATCAAATATATTCAAAATATCAAAGGATTAAAGAAATAAACGTGAAAATTCGTTAAAGAACAAGTAACAGTCTTCACTCACCTAGGTCGAAATCGAAGTGAACAAGTAGCATGGATATTTCAAATGATGCTTCTACAGCGTTTGCTCACTTGTAGACTTCCGGTCGTTATTTCCGCGGGTAATTCAAATTTATATAGCACGGGTGCTTAAACGGGAAAAATATTTTTTCTTTACAGGGTCGAGCTTGAGCTCCTTTGTCCTAATCATCGCTGTAGCCCTGGACCGGCCTCGTAAGAGCTGGGCCTGCTTTTTGCCTATCCTCCCCGTAGATGAGGACGCTGTAGGCGATGTTGTCAGACCTTACCTGGTCCTGGCTGTTGGGCCCTGCCAGCTGGGTCGTTTCTTCTGGCGCTCTTCTGCATTGGTCTTCTTTCTTCGCTGGTATGTTGGCTCCCGGGAGCTTGTTTAGTCTGTGGTGAGAGAGAACGGCTGTCGCCAAGCTTTCTCGGAGTTTGGGGGCTGTTGACTAGTGGGAAGCCGAATCGGGTGCCAATTGGCATTATGTGATCCAATTTCGTTGGAAGGAAGTGTGAACTGTGTAGCTCAAGGATTGTGTTAGGCCAAAGATGCTTATTTCAGCATCAGAGGCCGGAACAGGCTAGGGTAAGGGTACAAAGCTGGTTGTTTGCTTGGTACCCCTTTGAATAGAAGCACAATTTTTTTACCGCTTCCACAGGCTATGTCTCGAAAACGAAACAAGACATAGAGCTGCGGTTTACGCCACTCGATTTCACTCTTCTTCCTACATACCCAGACTCTTGCCGGCACTTTAATTTTTTTGCAAAATTTCTAAGGTAAAGCATCTAAAAGAATTCAAAAGTAAAGTGAACTTCATATTTCTGAGTCAAGTAAAAAATTCCCGAGAAAGGAGTGAACACGGCGCGAGACGTGGCGAGACACCCAAAAATAAGCCATAAAACTCGGCCATAAAAGTGTCAAAGCCGACGTAGTTTATTGCGGCTCAGGACCGTACTTAAAAGCATTGTGCCGTGAGTTACATCTAATTAATTTAATGTATGGTTGATAAATAAATAGTTATTTGTTACAGTGATAATGATAAATTTAAAAAAAGTGTTCTGTTTTGCTTGTAGGAATAATATTTTGTATATTGGTGGAGCATTGATGAATTTTATTAGTCTAAATTAAAATTATACCAAATAGTCTTTTGTCCTACCTGCCTTTTTATTAATAATCTTGAACCTAAATCCTATCTTTATTATCCAGCGCCGAAGTGTTGCTTGACTATATGACACTGTACCATTTGTTTTCATTTCCATATGTATTGATTCCACCGTTGGTACCTCATTTTCCATATACTTGCTATAAATTAAATTTCACCATAGACGAATTTAATGCTCGTGCTGCTCCTTTATCCGATCTAACTTTTCGATTAGGTACCACATCCTTGATTATTCTATAGATAGACTGTTCTGAAATTTCTGTTAAGTATCCCGTTTTTTCCACGGCTCCTTTTTCACCTTCACTTTCTTTTATATTTTTATAAACGTTTAAAACTACTTTTTTAGTATGTTGGCATAAATATTATCTAGAACTTTTCTCTGTAATTTGCGAGCCTTTACCATTTCCCATATCTTCGTTAAATTCTCTGCTGGTGTTAGGTTGAGGATCTTCCCAAGGCCTGAACATTATCACAATATTATTTTACCACAGCCACTAAAAAACGGAAAACACTCGAATATTTCACCATCCGCCGGAATATTTTTACACAACTACATAAAAGACGCTTAAACAAAGAGCAATTTAACTTATCTGTTAAAGTATTATACATTCTAGGCACAATCAAAATAAAATGTAAACACTGTATTATTGTATGAAGCACATAACCTATATATTCTAAATATAACACTCGTTCGAAATATCGCGGAAGACTGTGGTCCGTCTCTGCTTAATACCTGTTGCCCTTTTACAGCATTGTGTATGTGTGTAAAAAATTAAGTAAACAGTAGTGACCGTTAGATCGTAAAATATCTTAGGAGTGAGTGGCGTAATATTAGAAATTATAACTGATACTGGCGAGTTTCCCTTAATTTCTTATTTTAATCCATGCCCCGCTCTATCCTAGTGGTAATAGGCGGCAAAGCTTTTAAATTTTTTATGTGACTTAGAAATATGAAGGTTACTTTATATAGGAAGGTGAGAGAAATCGAAAGATGCGAACCGTAGCTCTGTATCTCGTTTCGTTCTCGAGATATGATCTTGCGAAGGGATTTTCACCGGTGACTTCGACCATATCTCAAAAACAAAAACACGTATCGACCTCCTATTTACACCAATCGATTCCTCACGTCTTTCTAGGTACTCCTGATTTCTTTCAGATTTTTGTTCGCTTCTGTTTGGCAGAAATGGCCCTCGAAGCTGGGCCGTATCGCTCGAGAAGCAAAACCTTCGGACCTCTCACTTTGGCGGACGATATCTCACTTAAGAAGTGCCAAAAAAATATCGTGTCCTACATCATCGGATTGGGAATTTAATTTGCAATGGATGTAGTATAATAAAGGGAGAGTTATTTTTGTCTAGAAAAGTAACAGCGATTTATGTGAAGAGATGTTGAATTCGCTAAAATTATGAGTTCCTTGAGGTTATGGCAAAATCCTGATGTGATGGGGTTAAATAGACCTCGGATTCCAATTCAGTGACCCAAAACACATATAGAAAACACGGTCAGACCCCCAGGTCAGAAGGAATTTTTTTTGTGTGTGGCTGTGTAATAATAATAATAAATTGTCTTTATTAATGGCGAAGTTAACCTTACATTTTTGGCTTTCAACCATATTAACAAACATCTTAAGTATAATGTTTAAACATTCCAAATAAACAGCAAAGACGACATTTCTGAGATGACTTAGAACGATATTACAACTTAACAGAGCTCCCGCCATAATTGCAATAAATCTTTTTAAATAATGGAACTGGATTTTATAGTAAATGGGACTAATAAGGTCTTATAACAAGCTATACCAGGAAAATCTAATAAATTGCTCATTTACTTTGATAGCGACATATATTTAAACATAAAAAAGTAGCACATCAATAGAACAGATTGAATAATGAAATTATAACAGACAAAAAAAAACGATTTTCTCATGACCGTTAAATTTTATGACGAATCGGCAAATAGATAACACAATTCCCATTTTTCCCAGAACAGCTATGAAGATATCATATTCATTTTACAATAATCCAATAAATGGCATAAAAAGCAAAATCCTGTCGTTTCCCGAATCATCATTCTTTTTTTGATATTTTTGTCTATCACAAAACCAATAATAGAAACGGTTAGCGGTGAACAATGACAACATAATTCACATACGTTGTCATAGTTTGCTGGCTCTTCCCAATTTTAGGAGATAAACGACCGACTAACTAGAGCATTGTGTTTGAAGGAGCAAACCCATCATTGACTATAATAACTTAACTTGAAAACTATTCTCTTTTAACTGTTATTGACTTCCGTGTATGTTTGAATAGGGTTCTTAGCACCCCTGTTGTGCGGCCGCTAATTCTTGTATCATCATCTACAATAGCAGGGTGGGACTTTCCAAATTGTCGGATTTTACGTGAATAGAAATAATATAGACAATATAGTTAAGTCGCAAATAGACAATTGATCGAATACATGAAAGAACACCGGTATATTTATTACATTTTATCAACTGTAGGACAGATGAACAGTTTTATTACATACGTTATCGAATATGTCCTTTATCAAATCAAATCATTTATTGATGTTCACAACACTATATGTGTTTTACACACGTCAATATACACAAAGCATCATGCATACATAAAATTTAAAATTTGTAATGAATGCTATAAGGTAGCAAAAAATAGAGATACGTAATTAAAATAGAAAATATTACACATTATTACAGTCCTTGTTACACTAAATAATACATATTACTAAAATGGTAAATCTTACAGAAGACCTGAAATACCTACTTCTGCTTATCACAGCGTAGATACATCACAATTTAAAAATTTAGAACATCATAAAATGCGCTTTTGTTAAGGAAAACCTTTATCACATGTTTATACCTCTAGTGTTATAATTATGATTAGAGCCTTTTCTCTCAAACAAGTGAACATTCTTATAAATGAATAATAAACATCATATCTATATCCCAGATTTGAAATGATTCTAATAGCTTTTCTTTGTACAGAAAATATTCTACTAGCTTGAGGTGATTTTTCTGGATTTTCGTAGTTCACTATAGGTTTTTTCTTCTTCAATTTTTTGGGACGTCCTGCCACATGTATTTTTTCTTTTTAAGCGGTGCTCGGGGAATCTACAAAGTATCACAATTAACCAGTATGTTACTGGTAAAAAACCTCTACGCCTGTGACTTTTACGTCAAAGGATCAGTTAGAGGTTGTTTTTTTAAATAAATAACGCAAATAAGTATAAAAACTTGAAATTAAATATTTCGCCGACGTTTCGGAAATCTAATCTGTTTTCAAGACTTTTTTGAAAAATCTTTTTTGCTGTGTATGATAAATACACAGATCTAAGAATGTTTGTTATATTCAATATCCATAGATACTTACAATTTACATAGAACTGTTGATATAGTTAACAGTTTTTTTAGTTTTTGTACAATGTTAAGTTTGTAAAGTTCTTCTCTTAACATTGGCAACCAAGTAGTACAGACATCTGCGGAACAATTCGATACGCAGCTATCCTCATTCAATAATATTATCGCGGATTATTTAATTTTTCATTTTTTGCTATCTGCCTCCTTTGTTAAAACTTTTGCCGAGTCCCAGTTTATTCTATGTCCTTTCTCGTAAAGTATTCCGCGTGAGTGCATCAAACATTACGTGGGTGAGTCATCCAGACCTTTTAGTGTAAGATTGGGCGAACATCAAAATTATATCAGAAAAAATGAAATTCAGAGGTCCAAGATCTGCGAACATAGCATAAACTGGGACTCGGCAAAAATTTTAACAAAAGGCAAATGGCGATATCTCGGTCACCGTTGGTCGTACGGAGCAAAAAAAAGTAATTTCCTTGTGTTTTTAAAAACTTTTTTCTCTGAACACTTATATACCTAGACCTAGGATGCTGTAAAGAAAGTTATGGGCGAATTACTGGAAAAAAAGTGAATTTTCGTAAATTTTTAACTTCGTATAATTATTTTTATTACTAAAAATAGGACGTACTTGGATGGGAAATTAAATTTTCTATATAAAAGCATTCTTGTAAAATCTCCAAATTTGCATTGTTTTTAAGTTATTTTCAAGGAACTAAAAAATGGGCGTCTTCGGATGGGCTCTCAAAAACGTGCCACGGAATTTAGTAGCACTTTGTGATTTTATCTTTTCTAGCTGTTAAACTAACATATTAGACAATAAAAACCCCTTAATGCAATATTCCTTCCTACCCCTTAATTTTGGACATATTCAATAGCCTAATAATGGTTATAATGAAAATCAAGCGTCTTTAATTTCTCTACATAAAAATTTAAACAGTACAAGGCGAAGTTTAACCAAGCGGCTATTTCTACCCTTATCCTAAACCTAAAATCGTTGGTAAAACCAAAAGTACCTAATAAATGCTATACATATGACATCGCCGAAACGAATTGGGAATTTTTAAATAATTATGAAACCATTGATGACGCTTATAATCAGTTCTATTCTAAGTTAAGCTCAATATTTGTTAATACTGTACCTCAGTCTAAAACCTCAAAAAGAATATATCCACCCTGGTTTGATTATCCATTAATCAAATCTATTAAAGAAAAGCAAAGGGCGCTGAATAAATACAAGCAGACAGGTGATGTCACTTTTCAGAATGAATTTAAAAGATTAAGGCAAAAAGTGAAAATAGACTCAGAGAGTTCTTATAGAAGATATTGTAATCATATTGAGGAAAATATAGTTGGTGATCCGTCCTCGTTTTGGAAATTTATTAATTATAAAAGAAGTTCCTCAGATTTGCCAAACTTCATGAATTATAATAATGAATATATGTCTGATTCTCAACTAATTACTAATTCTTTTGCAAATTTTTTTCAACAATCTTATTCCGAATCTGAAAATATCACCCAAAATTTTACTTTTGTTAAGAGTAGTTCACTTTTAAATATACTTTGTTTTACAGAAGATGAAGTATTGAATGTTTTAAAGAAAATCAAACCTAAATTAACCTCTGGGCCAGATGGTATCCCCGCATTCATATTACGCGACTGTGCTGCTGTTTTTGCTAAACCCCTTACTACATTATTCAACTTATCACTAAGGTCCTCCAAATTTCCGTCACGGTGGAAATTATCAAAAATAATTCCAGTATTCAAGAAGGGCGACAGATCTGAAATTTCTAATTACCGCCCGATAGTAATAATAAATAATTTCGCCAAGGCATTTGAAATTCTCCTACACCATTATATTTTTAACCACGTAAAGCATCAAATATCAATAGCTCAACATGGGTTCTTCAAGGGCCGTTCAACAGTCACCAATTTAATTAATATTACAGAATTTATTTCTGATTCTATTGACAGGAGTGTACAAACAGACGTTATATACACTTTTCCAAAGCTTTCGATAGACTGAATCACGGTATCCTCTTACAAAAATTTGAATGTTATGGCTTCTCGGACAACGTTATTAAGCTTTTTAAGTCCTATCTAACTGATAGAAAGCAATATGTTGTATACCATGGTGTTAGATCTATTGAGGTTTTAGCCACGTCAGGAGTCCCCCAAGGTTCAAACTTAGGTCCACTTTTCTTTAACTTGTTTGTAAATGATATAGTAGATAATCTAACTGTTAACTGCCTTCTATATGCGGATGATTTAAAACTCTTTTGTAATATTGCAAGTGAAAAAGATTGCTATGAACTTCAAAACAATATTGATCGTATTAATACATGGTGTGTGATAAACAAATTACCCTTGAATGAAACAAAATGTAACGTTATGACATTTACAACAAAGCAAAATATTATCATGCACGATTACAAATTAGACAATCATATGCTTTTCCGGCCAGACACTTTTCGGGACTTGGGTGTGACATTCGATAAAAAACTAACGTTTGTAAACCACATCGAACTTGCTGTCACCAAAAGTTATAGAATGCTGGGTTTTGTTATTAGAAACTCCGCACATTTTGAAAATGTACGCACATTAAAGCAACTCTACACTACTTTTGTTAGACCTCACCTTGAATATGCTTCAATAATATGGTGTCCAACCTATAATGTACACATACAAAATTTGGAAAGAATACAACGCCGTTTCCTAAAACATGCGACTTTCAAGGCTGATGGGACTTATCCAGCTATTGGTTATCCGCATGAAGAATTGCTCTCTAGGTTTTGCCTAGATAGTCTAGAGATCCGTAGACACCGATCGCAATTAACTTTTTTATACAATATTTTACACAATAACATCGACTGTGGAGATATTTTAAGTATGCTTAATTTTCAAATTCCTAGACCGGCATCTAGACACAACAATTTATTTCACTTGCCTTTCTCAAGGACAAACGTAAAAAAAATTTCTTGTATCCAGCAGATGTGCAGTATGTACAATAATTTAAATAATCGATTAGATATATTCACTTGTAGTCTTACAGACATAAAGAATCTGTCTTTAACTTAAATTTTGTATTTTGTTCCTTTTTGTTGGCACAAGTAGCCTCCTATACTTCTTGTAAAAGTTGTATATTTTTTATGTATGTATATTGTATATGTATATTTATATTAAAGTGTATTATATAAGTTTAGTTTAGTTAGTTGTCTCTTGGATGAATTCACATGTATTCATGTATTTATGTGTGTATATGTATTTTTCACAAGTTACTATTTTTAATTTTAGTTTTTATCTCCTATTCTGTAATTGGGTTTTTTAACCTGTTGAATAGTGTATCAAATAAATCAGTTCAATGGTGAAGTCTTTTCATATGCTATCTTTTCGGAAACTATTAACTTAGAAAAAAACTTTCAAATTAAAAATGGGCAGCTATTAGAAGCGAATGTTTGCGAAAATTCTTTGATTCGGTTAATAACTGGGCCTGTTACCGCTGAGATGAGCCATGCAGGCCTCCGTTCCGCTGGTCCTTATTCCTATACAACCCGCCGTTATATCTTGATCTTTGAATTTAACAGTTCTTGCGTTATTTCTTTAGTAGAGTGGCATCGTACATACTATTATGCATTTTGGAGCCCAATGTACAAAAACGTTAAGAAACACCATATTGGAAACATTTTAATTGGTTTATAAGAAATATTTAATAATGAATTATTATTTGTTTGCGTATAATTGTATTGAAACATATTCTTTATAGGATTTTGCAAGTTCCTCTTTTAGTTACAGATAGTTATTTTTTCTGCTGTTTGCAAATTCCTATAAAGAATATGTTTCAATATAAGAAAT